>JAJSOF020000009.1:17306795-17366795 GCA_025594305.2 Periplaneta americana | reverse complement strand
CAAGTTACCTGGTTGAGGTTTTTTCCGGGGTTTTCCCTCAACCCAATATGAGCAAATGTTGGGTAACTTTCGGTGCTGGGCCCCAGATTCATTTCACCGGCATTATCACCTTCATCTCATTCAGACGCTAAATAACCTAAGCTGTTGATAAAGCGTCGTAAAATAACCTACTAAAATAAAAAAAAAACATTTGGAAGAAAAACAGTATGACTTCAGGAAGGGTAAAAATACGAGGGACGCAATTGGACTGCTACGAACAATCGACGAAAGATACCTAGAGAAGAATAAAGAAGTGTGTATATAGTACGAGGCGCGTCCAGAAAGTAAGTTTCCCTATTTAAAAAACAAAAAATAACACACACTTTCAGGAAAACATTTATTGGCAACAGGTACAGCAATGTTTCAGCTATTTTCAACATAGCCACCATCAGAATTGAGACACTTGTCGTATCGTGGGATCAACTTTTGTATCCCTCTGTTGTAGAACTCTGCCGCCTGTGAATGGAACCAGCGTATGACAGACGTCTTCAGCTCTTCGTCGTTGCCAAAACGCTCACCGGAGGACAGGAATTTCTTGAGGTGCAAGAAAACGTGAAAATCGCTGGGAGCAAGATCAGGACTGTAGGGTGGATGATCAAACAACTCCCAGCCAAATTCCGTCAAAACAGCTGCTGTGCGCCGAGCCGTATGTGGACGAGCATTGTCATGGAGGAGCACAACACCTGCAGTAAGCATTCCACGCCTCTTGTTTTGAATGGCACGTCGCAATTTTCGCAGTGTTTTACAGTAACGGTCAGCGCTCACTGTTTCACCTCTTGGAAGGAAGTCAATGAGCAGAATAGCAATGGCAAAGGAAGCTTTTAATAGAAAAAGGAGCATCTTCTGCGGACCTCTGGAAAAAGAACTAAGAAGGAGACTAGTGAAGTGCTTTGTGTGGAGTGTAGCATTGTATGGGGCAGAAACATGGACATTACGACGAAATGAAGAGAAACGACTAGAAGCATTTGAAATGTGGATATGGAGAAGGATGGAACGTATGAAATGGACAGACAGAATAAGAAACGAAGCTGTGTTGGGAAGAGTGGATGAAGAAAGAATGATGCTGAAACTGATCACGAAGAGGAAAAGGAATTGGCTGGGTCTCTGGTTGAAAAGAAACTAGCTCTCAATGATGCACTGGAAGGAATGGTGAGCAGGAGAAGAGTTCGGAGCAGAAAAAGATATCAGATGATAGACGACATTAAGATATATGGATCATATGAGGAGACAAGGAGGAAGGCAGGAAATTGGAATGATTGGATAAAGCTGGATTTGAAGTGAAAGACCTGTCCATGGGCAGAAAACTATGAATGAATACAGGAAAAGAGAGAAAATTTAAGCACAATCATACAGTGTTTCGTAATATAATATGCGTGTCAGGCACTGCTTCAAGGTTAATAAAATCCATAAAAAGAGCTATGGAACAAATTTTTCTCTGAGTATTTTTCCTGCATTACTGAGGTAACGCTAATCTGTGCAATGTGAATGCAGGTCTGCAGTGCTGCTGCAGTGTAGAGAGCTAACACTACAGTCTAGTATATACAATCACGAAACTTGAGTTGTGAAGGTGCTAGGAACAATAGACTGTGCCGATACTATTTCTCATTGTCTGTAATGAGGCGATATTAGCGATCCTAGCGGTTAGCAACTATCTATGGATGCATATTTACTACGTATTGAGCTTCGTGACTGTATATTTATTTATTTATTTATTTATTTATTTATTTATTTATTTATGTCCATAACAGGGCAAAGCCCCAATTACAATAGACAGTACAGAAAAAAAAACATATTGCATACAACACGAAAAAAGAGGTAAAACAGATATAAGTGTAATTACAAATTAAAAATGGAAAAGAGAAGGGAAAAAAACAAATAGATACCACCTAAATAAAAAAGACAGATACAGATATAAATGAAAAACACCAAATAAAAACAAATCAAAAATATCAATTTCATGTTGAAGTTTGCCGATAAGCTACGCCGATAAGACACCCCAGGCTGTACTAAATTTATGGACCTGACAACCTCCATATTGTATTAGTAATATATCTATGATTTACATCAATTTCATCAACTACAGTTGGATGAAACGTCTTAACAACACGCATCTTAACAAAATATAAACATGTTAGTGACAAAACGACACTGCGCTCTAGTTCAACGTCAAACATCAAGATCAACAGAAACTACCCTATTCAACGAACTTTAAATCGGCAAATACAGCCAACATATGTTCAACGTGATTATAATTTTTTTAAGTGATTTTACAAAGTGTTCACATTTTAATGACTACGCTAATAGTGGTTACAATTCTTCAACAGTTTTAATTTTTATATATTTTAGATCATATCACATGACCTGCAGTGATTTAAATCGGCAAATACAGCCAACACATGTTGAAAGTGATTTAAACTTTTAAAGTGTTTATACAAAGTGTTCACATTTCAATAACTACACTAATAGTGCTTACAATTCTTAAACAGTTTTATTTTATATTTTAGATCATATCATATAACTCGCAGTGATTTGTATGTATGTATGTATTTATTTACACTGCAAGTGGGCAAGCACCCGATGGCAGTGGTATATACAATATTAACAATACACAGTTAAAATGATAAGCAATACACAATAAAATTTACAATACATAATACAATTTACAACACATATACAATTTTATACACAATACAATAAGAATACACAATACAATTTAACACAATAATAATAAAACATAAAATAAAACACCTAATTTTACAACACAACCTACATAATTATGTATAGGTCCTACATAAGTTTCAATAGTCTTTCACTTTACTCTCATCTCATTCCCTGTAGTGGCACTATGACGCATTTCACTGACACTTTAGCACACATTTCACTGACACTCTGTAACACATTTCACTGACACTATAGAACACATTTCATTGACGCTATAAATTATCACTGATCGGAACTGTTCACTGCACTGTAAAACCATAACTTCACTGACTCACCTCGCTTCACTGATACAACAGTTCAAATAAGTCAAATAATTGCATTCTTATGCATACTTATAAACAGAACTACATTTAAACTAAACATTTCTAGTCTAAGGCCCTCTTACACGCTATTTTTTAAATAATTTACAATTCAAACCAAGGAAGTAAACTCGTAAGGCTAGATAAATACATGTCACCTTAAAAAATTAAATGTTGAATGTCACCTTAATTTTAATTTTCACTTTATACACAACTCTTTAAATTATTCTTGAATCTCCTTAAGGAAGGACAGCCCTCAAAGACCGCTGCAGGTAGGTCATTCCAATCATTTATAGTTCTATTTAAAAATGAGAATTTACCTACATCCGTTTTCTGTTTCCTACATTTGATTTTAAAATCATGATCGTTCCTACCATAGTACGTTGGCTTTTCTAACCGAGCCGTTATGTCTACCCATGCTTTCTGACCTAGATGTGCTCTATACAATGCTGTTATTCTGGTTTTCCTACGTCTGTTTTCCAAAGTTTCCCATTTAAGTTCTTTTATCGTATCGTTCCCATCTTCTCTTTTACCTTTAACAAATTTAGCTGCCCTATACTGGATTCTTTCTAAGGAATTTATCTGATATATTCTATAGGGATCCCAACATGTAGTTCCGTATTCCATTAACCTAACATAGCATGTATATCATAGATCAACCTAAGTTAAGTCCAATCAATCACACTAATATGACCCGAAGATTACCACATTAAGTTCCATCTAATAGGCAAGGTTTTCATCATATTAATCTAACATTTCACATCTGAAGATGATACACATGTATCGAAAACGTTAATGAAAATTTATTTATATTATGATAAGCAAAGGCGGTTTTGTACACATATAATCATAGTCAAATCAAAAAGAGCCAAGTACAGACATCACAGCCAAAAATGCAAAATGTAGGCGTAGCTATAATTGGCAAATTGCAGAGCAAATACAACACCATGTTAATAAATTCAATATACAGCACTACACAGCAGGCCCAATAGGCTCAATTCATTTATTCAAAAAAACTCACCAACACAGAACATGTTTTTCAAGTAATGCTTTAGATAACTTTTTCTTGTACCTATTTTACGATAACGAAAAATCTAAATCCTGTTTATTTGTTAGATGATTGTAAGTTCGAAGCATTAATAAAAGTGGAGACATTTTATGAGATAGTGTTTTTGTTGTCTCTAAATAAAAGAGAGATCGCTTTCTCAAATTTGATTTACCAATATTGAAACTAATTAGCTGTAGAAGATCAGGGTTTTCTATTAAGCCATTTATGGTTTTGAACAAATACATTTGCATATATTAGACTGTGCCAACCCTGTGATACTTTTAACTGGGAAATATTCGCAAGAAACCTGGGCGCCCTCCTTGTGTCGCCAGTCGTGAAGATGTGGGTCGGATGCCGTCTTCCTTCCTCGCGGCGCTGCTAGCGGTGCCGCAATGTCTGACGGCTCTTAGGAATTCGCGGTGCGGTTTACTCCTTTATAAAAATCGATGTCGAAACAGCAATATCAGTGGCAGTAGAGCAAGAGCGGGCCAAGGGACAGCCGTATGAAATGGATCGCACAGAAAATTAAAGGACTTCAGCGCAGCTTTATTAAACGGGCGTCAATTTTTTTACATAGACAATTAAAAAAAATAGAATGAACTTTTCTATATACAGGGTGAAAGAGGTATAATGTATTAATTTGAACTAGTAATAGATATCAATAAAACTACGGTATGCACCAAAACAAACGACACTGAAATTATTGCTCATCTGCTGTCCACGTTTCCCTAGCAACGAGGTATTTATTTATTGTATATAATAGTTTAACAAATTGTGAATTCAGTGTTGTGTTGATTTCTGCAATTATGGTTCTCAGAACAGAGGAAAAGGTGTTTATTTTCGAGCATTATTTCCGGTCATACGGAGTACTGAAATTACAAACAAACCCTGAAAATCAAGACAAGTCATTATAACATGATATAGGCCAAACCTGACTGGATATTTTTGAAACCAATTTAAATTCACATAATAGAGAGGTGTTTTGGCAATCGTGATTTAATTTTTGTATCTCTGTGGCGAATTATGACAAATTGTCTATCTGTGACGAATTGGTCCTGTGACCAATTTTCTGTGACGAATTGTCCGGAATCGAGCATTAGAATTGGAAACATTTCGAAATTTATTATTCGTTGTTATAAATTGTTTGGAAAACAAATTTTTTCGGCCGTAAAGCTATCTGTACATAATAACTGTAACATATTGATATAACGAACAAATTTATGTGTATTTTGTTGAGGGTAATATTACCCAATTATCCCTGTGACGAATATTAACATGTGACCAGTGTATACTTCATTTTTTTTCATGGAGTGCAGTTTCATAGAAAGGACTTTGCCGACAGACCTTCTACTGCCCCCTACTAATTGATTGTCATAAATAAATGTCTTCCTTGGACTGTGACGGAAATCTTGTCTTCTCTTGTTAATCACAACCCTCGTTCAGAAGAATTGATAGGTGCCCGTCAAATCCACGTGGAGGCAGAGTTGCCGCATCTTTTCCGAATTCGCTGAATCCCATCAGTTTCACTGCATAATTTCGAAGGTCACCAGGATTGTGGCAACTGTGCAATGTTGAGACGAGGGGACAGGATGGAATTGTCAGAGGTGTTTGTGTAGGAAGTCATAAATCTGTAAGTAGGTGTTCAAAGAAGCCACCGAACTGCACTCCTTGAAATAAAATAAGGTATATACTGTTACGAATTTAAATTATTTAACGCTCATCTCTTTTGTCCACGAGTTGTCCCGAACCCGGTAATGTTAGTGGTGATAGGATGATGATTTTGTAGTTGAATCATTTATTTCTAAAACCCCACAAGTGACAAAAACAAACCCTTTGGGAAAACAATAAAAACTGTTTAGTTTCATTACTTTTATTTTTATTGTCAAAATGTATTTAACAAGTGATATTAGTTGCTAAATATGAGGCTTATTCACTATTAGTTGTGTTTCAAAATATGTATAAAATCCCAAAAAAAAAAATAAATAAATAAATTAGGATGTTATGGAATTTTTCCAACAAACAAACTGAAACTAAGCAAAGCATTGCCTTTTTCCAAGTATTAGAGTGAATGAAAGTAAGTATGAACAAACTTTATAATCTATGTAAAAACTACAGTATAAAGTCACAAAAAATTAAAGTTTTTTCTGTTGCAACAGACATTTTTCTTATCAGGACTTATTATTTTTTCTAGTCTTCTCTTCCACTGTCATTACTATCTTTGTTGGTGGTAGGCCATGTGTACAGTTCTGTGTAGAAACCTTTCACTTCATCCGGTATGTACTGCAAAATCTTCATAAGGTCCTCCATTTTTTTTAACATTTAGCTGTTATAAGCTAGGTCTGTTGGCACTTCAAACGGTAAATTTTCAGCACAAACACTTTTCTCAGGAATTAGAATGGTGAATACTTCTGCCGGTACAATGCTGTCAATGAACTTTTTACAAAGAACTTTATCTTTTTGTTCATTGAAATTAAAAAACTCATTCACCTTCAAAATTTTAAAATGTATTTTTTTATCCTTTGGTACAACGCGGCCATAAGATGAATCAGACATGCTAGATAGCTTATAAAATTTTCGCCACCAAGCTTTGAAGTTAACCACATCATTAGCTGTGACTCGTTTTACCTTGAACTTAGACGAGTTCTCAATAATCCTCATTAGCAACATTTTCATCACTTGAACTAACCATCTTGTAACAAAACACTCAAAACAGATAATAATAGTAAGGGCAACACTTACGGCCTCCAGATATGGAGGGTAGCTGCAAATGTATTGAATAAGCAGTCGTGGACAGCCGATAAGGGGTGGTCCTCCAGCTCGGTGGTTGGGCGAAGGGCTAACAACCCATCACCGTAAAAAAAACAGCTTGTTACGAATCCTTTAAATAAAATAAGGTTCTTAGGAAAATGTTTGGGGCTAAGAGGGATGAAGTTATAGGAGAATGGAGAAAGTTACACAACGCAGAGCTGCACGCATTGTATTCTTCACCTAACATAATTAGGAACATTAAATCCAGACGCTTGAGATGGGCAGGGCATGTTTTATGGGCGAATTTAAATGCATATGAGTGTTAGTTGGGAGGCCGGAGGAAAAAGACCTTTGGGGAGGCCGAGACGTAGGTGGGAAGATAATATTAAAATGGATTTAAGGGAGGTGGGATATGATAGTAGAGACTGGATTTATCTTGCTCAGGATAGGGATCAATGGCGGGCTTATGTGAAATGAACCTCTTTTCCTAAAAGCCAATAAGTAAGTAATCTGTAAGTAAGTTCCCCAGAATATTATTCCAAAACTCATTACCAAGTAAGGAAGTAAGTTACAGTAAAAAGTAAGCATGGGCAACACTTAATCAGCAATAGACAGAACAAAACACTGATCCGGCTATGACTGAAATCAGCTGTTGGGTGCGACAGTGCTGCTGTCAACTAGTGTGGCAGACTAGTTTATTTGAAAAACACCATATGTGATGTTAGTTGTGGGGTTTTTACAATATATGCATATTTATTGTCCAATTTTTTACATGATACAGTCATGCTAGATATAAGGTTTTTATATCAAAAGATGCGCATTCATGCTGGCAAACAAAATCCACAAAAAAAAAACGCGAATTGTGAAAAAATGTCGGTTGTGGTGTTTTCACAATAAACGATTCAGTTGATGATGGCGCTAGTACTATGGTTGATTATGGCAATAATAATGAAAATAGTGATAGTAATATCAAATACCTTACTATAATAATACCGGACAGCTGTATACTAGCAGCATTGGCGTGAGTGCGAAATATCGCGGACCTGACATCTTTATTGCGGGATGGAATTACGTCCACATATACAAATATTAACATAGCGAGATTCGGACTATTGTTTAAAACGTGAGTTACTAATGTGGAATTATATATGAAACACTTAAGAAATGTTGAATAATATTTAATGTAAAATTATTATCTTATATCAAAACTGCATATTATGAAAAATATTACATAATTCATATTACTTTCCGTAATTAATTGTTACATATTTTTTCTTTGGTTTACCGAGACAAAATCAATCTGATATTAGGAATGAATTTACAGTAATGTTTTATATACGCATTGCTGACAACTGCAAAGATAAAATTGATAGTAATCTTATTTTTGTAATAATTAGTAAAGGCATGTGGACAATAATAAAACTTAATTTGATAAAACCTTAAAATCCAATACATGATGACTTCTATTTATTTATTAGGTGTATGTAAATAAAATAGCTAATTTGTATTTTTCTATCAACACAAAGACGAAGGAATTAGGCCTACTAAAGAATGTTGTTGACTTAACGTTTTATGAACTGTCGGAAATCGAAAGTACGATTTGGAGCAATTTGTAATGCTGCAATTGTCACAATTATAAACAGCATATATACACCCTGACATTTTAACACTAGTACTAATTCATAAAACTATTAACAAATTAACTAGCCCAGCAACAATATACATTGCAGTTGATTACAGCTTGTTTCGCGAGTATCTCCATCCCGGCAGGTAGGTAGCAGCACCATCGTCGTTCGCACGTAAAACTGCTAGCTGTCAGGTATTATTATAGTAAGGTATTTGGTAATATGACATCAGTTAAGTTACTGAATGAGAGAGAAGGGCAATACTTGAGCCAAATCTTTTTGGATACAGACGAAGTTCCCATACATTCGATATCACTATGTAGGTAAAATGTAAATATGCACGCACTTAAGAGTAAAGATGGTAATCCAATTGAGTTAAGTAACGCGATAAATAAAAGATAATACCCTGCGATACGGAAATGGACTGCGAGATCTCAGAGAGATGCCATTATATTAACTCCGTATTCCAGGCACGTCGCCGTTCCGAGAAAAAGATTTCTAATCTCACTCAGCACGGATAATTCGCCAGACGGGTCGTGAGCCAGTCAGAGTTCAGTCTGAGGGGAATTTGAAAACAATGTGGCAACAGTGCGATGACTCCAAAAACAATAAACTCTAACAAAAATGATTATTGTTCATATGCTGTAAATACCATAGGCCAAGGACCGATTTCACCAAAACTGAATTACGTCACACTTATAGATTCTCCTCAAATATTAATACGTCACACTTGGTTAATTCTTCATTAAATATGTCCCCTTTTAAATCGTTCCGCGTTTCATCGTGTAAAATTTAGTAAAGACTTATTATTGCAGTATAGCCAATATAACACATTTTGAGAAAGAAATCAGCTTTAACGTTTTTATACCATAGATGAACATGCAGAACCGATGTCGATTTCAAGAGGCCTTGAAAAAATGACGATCAGAAAAATCGTACGAGCATTGTTATTTATTAAATACTAGTGAAAAAAGCGGGAAGATATGGGGACAATTTTTAAGGCGATAAAATACTGCTTAAATTAGTGATTTAAAAACAAAAGTAGAAAATAAGAAAACGGGTGCGAGAAACAGCGTGATTTCTAGAAGAGAAATAAAAAATTACTAATTGATGTGCTTTACAACCGGGGGTCTGTTTCATAATGTTTACAATCTTTGTAAATTGTAAACTTCTATTTCAAAATCTCTGTTTGTAATGTTGAACTTTACAAAGGAAATCAAACCTTTACAAATTAAATTTTGCTCACTTTACAAGTATTATGTTTCACAATGAAGGATAATTTTACAAACGCGTAAACTTTACTTGTGAAGTTAGCACAAGTTCTACAATAGTTCTGAGATGTGTAAAGTTTGATATTGCAACAAATTCTAAATGAATACAATAAAGATATATTTATTAAATTAATTTTTGAGTAACTGGGTAATATGAAGAATTAAACTAAAGCAGTTTTGATGTTATTAAGTAGTTCTAATGACTGAGACGAAGATATTGAATTTAGGCCTAATCAAATAAAGACGTATACGTAAAATTCTCCGCTCAAGAATTAATAACACGTTCGTGTCATTGAATGAATTTAATGAAAGGTTTCGAATGAGTCACGCGGTATTCTGAAGTCGTTTCGAGTCCCTTTTCGCTGGAATCTCTCCTACAAGATAATGGACATCACTTCCAACATGGAAAAGTGGTGCTCTAACCTCAAAACGAGAAATGTATTGTTTTGCATTGGTTTACTATACTAGCTGTCATAAGCACGGAATTTCTAAGATATCAGTGTGCAAAAATGCCCACAGTATAGTTGATGTTGTAAAAGAGTTAAATTCGAGGCAGGTTTTTGATCACTAAAATGTTATTTACTGTAGCACAGAATTTTTATGCTGCTGCTGGGATCACTAATGTCTGTGAGGTTATGGATACAAAATTAATAAATATTGATGGATCAACACAAAAAATTAACCTGATTTTGTGGTAGACATTGTAATTATTTTATCAATTGCATATTTGTACGTGGACCAAATCTGCTATTTACTTATTTGACTGAATTTGGCGCTAACTTTGGTCATTTAAGTAATAGACGTATTGGTATACTCGACCAATCACATCACATGAAACTCCATTGTTGCCAATATATAAAACTCTAAATATTCTTAATTTTTTAACAATACTTTATATTTTCTGTTCGTGAAATATGAATCAGTAAGGTTAGAATAATCTATTTTATTATAAAATATAAACATGTGTATCGATAGTGGTAAAAGTATAGCGACTTTAGCTCTGCTCCTTAGCGATTTTTGTAAACTGTGCGATATTGCATCCAATAAAGCTTATTTGTAAATTTCTTTAGCTGATTTTGTAAAGTTCGTCAAACTTTACAAATTAATAAAATAGCATTGTGAAACACAGTTTATAAGCATCTGTAATCTTTTACTTGTTATTTCTAAATTGTTAATTTGTAATTTGTTAGGATTGTGAAACGGCCCCCAGGATTTTAGTGAATAACTTTCATAGCATATCACGTTCCAATTGTTGAGATTATTACATCGCTGAATATAGCTACGGCAAAGTCTTTTGGTCCGTAACAAATCAACAGAAGATAAGTTTCCAGTGAGATGTGATTTTCGGATAAAAATGTTAGGTTATTGAACGTATCGAAAACTTTACATTGTACAACAATTAATTTTACACATTGTAATTAGTGTCATGAAACTTCACAATTGTATATAAATAATTAATATACCTGAATGTTAAAAAGTATTCAATTTTCTGTCTAGGTCTCCAGTCTATGTTGAATCTTCTCCAGAATTTCAAGACCTGTAGTTTTACCCAGGTGAAATCGGAGAGTAAATTCTTTGTCGTCAAGTTCAGTAAAGAAGTAATTTCGTTTTTAATGCATTTTTGTTTTTTATTTTGCGAGGGAAATTCATAATTATCCACGCCTTGCTATCAACTGCACAACTCATTGCTAGTTTCATGACCATTTTTCACAGACTTAAATTAGCTAAGTGGTCAAAATCGGTTCCTTAAGTATAAGCCATACTTATCGCGCTAACCTGTCCTTAAATAATGTGGTGAAATGCAACTTTGGCTAAGTCTTATTTAAACGAAGATTTAATGAAGACTTAAATTTAAGTATGGATGGTGAAATCGCCCTTAACTCTGAAAAAACCTAAATAATATTCAAAATACTATCCGTCCGAGTGATTATATCTGAGGGTCGTCGACACGGGGATATCACGTGACAGTTACTTAACAGGGCTCTTTTATTTACATCATTTTAAACAGTTATACAGGGTGAGTAAAAAGTATGGAACAATGCTTGTAACTTTCTTATTTCTAATTTTATGAAGAAATTATACACACATTGTAGGGTATCAAAGAAGGAATATTTTGAACATGTTTCAATTACTATGCTTTTCATTTATAAAGGAGTCTGTTTTTTTTAATGGTTCTATGTACTTTTTCCCCATTTTTTAATTCTTCAGGTCTCAGTACGTACAAAATCATATTTTTTACCATTTATAAACTACTGTTTAGTAAAAATTACCTCTTTTGATGACAATGTAATAATGTGTTCTGAATAAAGGGAAATTTTAATGCCTCAGTACACCAATTTGAGGAGGCTTTGGATTAAACAATATTGCAGACAAAAGCTAATAGAAACAAGTTAATAAAGCTAATAAAACAATGAATAACAATATTAGCATTATTTAAATTTATAATTTAAAAAGACGCATTGTAGGATATGCACCATTGAAATTTGACTTCAATAGCAATGCAATATATGGATTTTAAATCAAGAGAACCTATTAAAACCAAAATTAGCATTCTTGTGTTATATTATATGTTTATTTCAGTTCACAAAAGGTGCTCAGAATGGCCCCCATTTACTGCCAAACAATGCATAAATCTATCTTTGAAATTGTTTAATGTTTAACCATTGTTATTAAATTTTTTTATTAACTTTATTCACTTGTTTCTATTAGCTTTTGTCTGCAATTGTTTAATCCAAAGCCTCCTGAAATTGATGTAATGAAGCATTAAAATTTCCCTTTATTCAGTACACATACATTGTCATCCAAAGACGTAATTTTTACAAAATAATAGCTTATAAATGGCAAAAAAATATGATTTTGTACGTACTGAGAGCTGAAGAATGCAGGAATGGGGAAATAAGAAGGTACATGGTGCCATTTAAAAAAAACGGACTCATTGATACACCCTTTATAAATGAAAAGTAAAGTACTTGAAAACATGTTCAAAATATTGCTTCATTGATACCGTACAACGTTTGTATAAATAGTTTCTTCATAAAATTGGAAATAAGAAAGTTACAGGTATTGTTTCATACTTTTTATTCAACCCGTATAGTATTACGCTACGTTCAGGAAAGAGCCTAACAGCCCAACAACTAGAGGCCAGCAGAAAAGGGTGGGGGAAGCCGGGATGCGATATAACCACTCGTACGGGCTGTATTACAGCATGCGCCAACACAAAGAGTAGGCCCAACTAATAATCTATAAACTGTAATTAAGTAAAGTGCTTTATGTCTAGTTGTACGAACACGGAATGAAGTACTGTTAAAATTAATTCCATGGTTATGCTATGTGTTGTACGAACTTGGAATAGTACATTATCCGGAGAATATCTTCCGAATAAGCTATTTCATGCTCTCTGTCGCATTAGGCATGAATCTTTCTGTTAGTGTTGATTAATTACTATAATAATGTATTTTTGAGGACGCTCAAACAAAAGAAAATAAGCTGTAAGACTTGATCTATGAAATGAGTACGACGATGAAGAATTTCTGGCAAGGTTCAGACTGAAAAACGGCGCTGTTTTAAGCGTGCTGAAATAAATGATTTTGAAACAAATGACAGACAGATAAAAAATAGTTCATATGATCATCACTGTAAAGAAATGGTATTTTTTTTATATTTAAAATCAAATTTTAAGCAAATTCATAAGACAATACTATAATACACTCAGGGACAAAAAAAAAAACCGGACACTTTAATATTCGCTGGTATTTTGCAAAACATTATCTTCTCATACAATATTATGGTAGCCATCTGTTGTTATGGAGACATGTATACATTGTTGATTGTTTTTTGTTTTATAAACAAGCCATTACAACCAAATATTCCAATTTTCCTTTCGGAGTCTCAGCTATAACAATTTTGTCTCAACCATTTTGTGCTTCATTATCGTTATTTCTTTATTTTTACATTTTCTGAGTTTAAGTGGGGTTGTAACATTTGTCTTAAAACAAGATGCGACCTGAAGATGTGGCTCGAGCTGTAGCCCTTTACGATGATGGACGCAGTGTACGTTGCATTGCAAATGTTATGAATATGGTTAGAAGCACAACCCATGATGCCATAAAACGGTATAGATAGACCTTAGAATATACCAGAAGACCAGGTTCGGGTCGTCCCTCAGTCTATAAATCCAAATGAAGACAGGTATATGATGTTGAGAGTTCTTAGGGAGATTTACCTGCCAGCTAATATTTTAGCCCAGCAATTTTTTAATATGCATGGACGCAGTAATTTCGGCATCAAAACAGTTAGAAGGAGGTTGAAAGCAAGTGGACTGATATCAAGTAGACCTGCAACTGGTCCCAGACTTCTCAGGATGCATCGAGTTGAACGACTGCGTTTTGCAAATGATCACAGGGATTGGAGAAATGGACAGTGGAGCTGTGTTCTGTTCACCGATGAGTCCCGTTTCAATCTGTGCTCACCTGATGGACGTGAAAGAGTTTGGAGAAGGAGGGAGAACGATTTTCACAGTGTTGCATTTCCGAAAATGTGCCGTATGAAGGTGGTGGAGTGATGGTTTGGACAGGAGTGTGTACGGATGCTCGTACAGAGTTGGTTTTCGTTGAAAATGGAAGACTAACAGCTGATAGGTATATAATTGAATGTTTGGCTGATCATGTTGTGCCATTTGGCCAATTTGTAGGCGATAATTTTGTTTTAATGCATGATAATGCACGGCCGCATATTTCCCATGCGGTCGGAAATTATCTCCAAGAAGTGGGAATCCATGTTCTTCCATGGCCAGCAAGGAGTCCAGACATGAACCCAATTGAACACGTGTGGGACATGCTAGGACGGCGTGTTAAGAATAGACGACCGAGACCAGAATCGTTACAAGAGTTGAGGCGAGCACTTGGCGAAGAATGGGAACTTATTCCTCAAGAAGACATTGCTAACCAAATTGAGAGCATGCCAAAACGTATGGATGCAGTTATTCAAGCCAGAGGGGGTAATACCCGTTACTAAAAAGAGTTTTTAATGTTTAAGGCACCATAAAATGAAAAAACAGTTAGACCAAACGATGCCATAGTTTGTAATTTTTTGTAAATTTTCTCATCAGCGATTTTTTTTCAAATGTTGTCGTATAAGGTGCTAAATGAAACATTATTTTGTTTAAATGGGTTTTGTTTCATTTTGAAATAATTGGCAACAAAATACAAGCAAATATAGAAGTGTCCGGTTTTTTTTGTCCCTGAGTGTATTATAATATCAGTATTATATTCTGCACAGTCTGCAATGTAACGCCGGGTGAAACAGGCCTTCACTGTCTGGATTCCATCAACTATACATTTTACAAATATGCCTTTCACCGCGGTGAAACAGACTGCGAACTCCCTCCACCCTACAACATATTAATACTGCAGAACTCATCATTTTTATAACTTTTATATTTTAATTTTAACCCTTTGACATATAGTGTAAGTTCATTACTTGACTGCACAAGTTTTTAACATCAGGCCATAGATGCCAATAGTTACATATACACGCAAAAGTGAGAGATTTCAGTAATCTATGTAAATAAGTGTTTTATTTTGTACTAGCCGTACCCGTGCGCTCCGCTGCACCTGTTAGAAATAAATATAAAGTAATTACATAATTAAAATAGGACGTTTGATCCAGGGAACAACTTTTACAACAGTGCAAGATAATCTGCTTCGCTCATTACCTAATTTTTTTGCATTGCATTTATTGCATATATATTTTATGTATTTTAACACGATTCAATTGAGCATAGTTAAAATTTGAATGATAAAATAATGGATTGCTAAGCTAACGTACTATTACTGCATACTAAATTAATACACTCTCGTTGTTCGTTAATTCTCTGAGATTAAAATGAGTGTACATAAATATTATTTTTTAGAAATACAGAAAACGAATGTACAAAATAGCCTATCAAATTTTCTGTGCATAAGAAGCTATTTTAATCTTACCTGTCCTCGATTTACTCAGACGTTACTGTAATAACATTATAGCATTATGTCCATCTAGAGAAACTACACTTTCCAATGGTGAAATAATAATTAATTATACAAATCGGTTAATTTAGCTTCTGATATTACTTCATACAAACACAGAAACATTGTCTGTAAGCTAAGTTTAATAGCTTTCGATTGTTGATGTCCAAGGCCCCTGTTTCGATTGTTGTTGTCCAAGGCCCCTTATAGACGAAATCATTTGTTCTTAATTCATTGAACCGTCTTAGATGGCGTTATTTTAATTTTAAAACTCATTTATCTCATTAAATATCAGTCCTATCAAAATCTTGTAAAGAATAAAACTTATCGGAAATCAGTTTTAAAGAAACTTTTGATATGTAACATTTTTCACAAAAATCAATAATAAGCGAGATATTTCAATTTATTTAATTCATGCCCCCTTAAAACCCCCCTTTTAAATAATGTATTTTGAATGCCATACAGCCTAAAATCTAAGTTACAACGAACTTAATTTATATTCCAATTTTTCATAAAAATCGGTTCAGCCATTATCGCGTGAAAAGGTAACAAACATACAGACAGACAGACATACAAACAAAAATTTCAAAAATGCGATTTTCGGTTTCAGGGTGGTTAATTATATATGTTAAGACCAATTATTTTTGGAAAATCGAAAATTACCAGAAAAATTTCGGCTACAGATTTATTATTAGTATAGATGTGAACCATTTAACCTCAGAGTCTTGACAACTATATATTTGTAAAATGCCTGCATGTGCATTTAACTACTAGATGAAAATGTACCTGATTACTCCCTCACCTAATTTCAAAATTGTTTGCTTAAGGATTCACCTGAAGATGACTTTTTGTATAAGTCGAAAATATTTGTGACCTTTAAATTATAATATGATGTAACAGAATTATTTTCTGACTTTACATACTGATAAGAGTATTGACTGAAAATATAAACTATTATTGAATTATAAATGCTAGGGAAGCTTTAAAACTGTGCGATAAGCAGCCACGATTGGTTGAAAGACGTCCTTTCGTACCGTTTTATTGGTCAGAAGTAGTATGACGTAGTAAAAGTGTAATAGTCACAGTAATATACAAATACTAGGGATATAGACGTATACTCACACTCATACAGGTAAAGACTCACACTGAAACATAGACTAACTCATATACTGTAGGTATAAGTGTACACACACACACACATATACATACATACATACATACATACATACATACATACATACATACATACATACATATGTATGTATGTATTTATGTATACATATACATGTATGTATGTATGTATGTATGTATGTATGTATGTATGTATTCACACTGCAGTGGGTATATACCCGGTGGCAGTGGTAACTAATTACGCTCAATAATGACAATAATAAACTTATTAATTAAAAATACAATTAATAATAATACTAATAATTAATACTAACAATAATTAATAATAATAATAATAATAACAACAACAAGAGGGAATATACTAAATTAAATGAAACGATCACTTAAAATAACATTTGAAATATTCTAATTTGTATCTTAAAACTAAGATCGAACTAAAACTCACGAGTATGATATGTTCATATCTGCACAAGTACCTTTCAAATTACACTCATTTCACTGTCAACTCACTCACTGCAATGGGACTACGACACATTTCACTGATTCTATCCTGATTTCACTAACACTTCAAAAACATTTCACTGTTCAAATACTATGCACTGCCACTATAAACTATAAAGCTTCACTGACAGGAACACGTTTCACTTACACAGCACACTTCACTGACACGACATACTTCTTCACTGATACAACACTTCAATAACAACACATCATTTACACCCTTTAAATACTGTGTATAATTACCGTCTGTTAGTAAGGTCCTTAAGCCTATTTTTAAATACATTTTTGGTTGTTGGTAAAGCCTCTAGTAAGTCTGCAGGTAAAGCATTCCAGTCCCCATACATACATACATACATACATACATACATACATACATACATACATACATACATACATACATACATACATACATACATACATGGACATTTATAACACTTAGTTCCTTCTTGCTACGATCAATTGCTTCCCCTCATAAATGTAAATTTGGGGCCGGGAGATAAGATCCGGGCATGACGTCACGCAGGCCCCGGTCACGGCCGCGGATAGGCTATATGTGGCACCGCAAGGTCGCCCGGGTTGCAGCACACAAAGGAGCAGAACTCACAAATCACAGAGTGGCGATAACATTCAAGTAGTAGCGGACGCCATGTGGTATGAGACCGTGGCTCACCCGCGTTGCCATGGCCACGGTCAGCGATCACAAATGAAGATACACAAAGGAGAACTCAAACATTTTCCTTAGATTACAGACCCGGGTGACAAATCGCTTCCACAGAGCGAGTAATGAAAGAATACCGATAAAAGAAAGTTTTAGCACATAAACGGAAGGCAAACAGGGAGTTGGCCATAAAAGACTGAATACGGAGAAGGGGATTTTCCAAATATTCAATATGATGGTGGGAATGCTGATGTTTTCTTTTAACGCGGGCTCGTCTGCAGTGATCCGGAAGCACTGCAGCCTAAAGGCTTTTCTGCTTGCCTGAGTCTTTCAATATCAGCTCATCAATTCTACATCCTTGGGTATGGAATATAGTTGACTTATAGTATTAAATTTAGTGTCCAAAGATATTGTACCTTCTGCTCGTAGGCAGAATTGCTTATAGTGTGCATATTATAACGTAATTCCGTTGATGATAACGATGGGTAATGTGATGATATGTTTTAAAAGATGACAATGATAAAAACAATGATTATAATATCATTATCGTTCCGACTATGAATAAGTCGACGACAGAAATGGCATTGTTGTTGGATATGATGATGATGATGATGATGATGATGATGATGATGATGATGATGACAATGAGGACGATGACAACCAGTCGTTAGTCATCCCAAGGGATTTTTCAGTTTGTAGCAATACAAAGGAGTGTTAAGAACTTAGGCCTATACATTTTTTTCCTTCTCATACTGATTATTTCACATATATATATATATAATATCAAATATATATGATATATTTATACATCTTGATTACACAACTTTTAACACTGTATTACTTCGGAATATGTATGATAAGAACTTTTATGCTCGACCATGCCGAAATGTAGTAATTATACACCTGGTAGCAGTCCTTTAATGCATGTCATTAAAGTACACCTACTCATTAAAGTACAGGTGTTCAGCCAATGACAACTCAGCTCACAGGTGTTCAGCCAATGACAAGTCAGCTTTGTACCGTTATAAAACCGCAAGTATCGATTATTCTCGGATATGCTATCGAAAGAGAATTAGCGAAAAGTCACGGAGGCTGGAAATCCAATACTGTCGCAGAAGGTTATGTTCTGTTACTATAATAATCAGCATTAATTGTAAATAATATTCAAATAAATTCAATTTGTCATCTCGTTTTTCAATGTCGAATTCAATAATCAAGATTATATCAAGTTTAACGGGATTACATCAAGGTCAATGACATTATTGTTCCTCGGAAAAAATCAATACTTTCGCGTCTGCGCACATCTCACAATTCACGACATAGAACAAGATCACTTCCGATCTTGTCAGATAGAAATAAAATGTATACATCTGAATAATTTCTAGTTAGAAATATGGTCGAGCATAAAAGTCGCATGAAACTTGCCTATAATGGTAATTAAGACGCTCGTATGAATATTATGAAACTCGCTTTCGTTTCATAAACATCCATCTGCGTCTTAATTAAAATAGGCTCGTTGCATAATGTACTATTTTGTGTTAAATTTTTAACTACCTTGTTAACATTTTCGACCTATTTTTCATCTTCGGAACTGGTCGTTGTTGGTCTTGGCGCTCTTGTTTCCTGTTGAGTGCGTTCGTAGTGTAGAGTCAAAGGTGTATGTGTTTTGAGAATAAGTTGTGTGTTGAGAATATCGTTGGGGTGTCTTTTGGTGTGTCTGTATATTTCATATTGTTCGAGTGTGTTGAGTTTCTGGCTTTTGGACATGGAAATACTGCACACCCAACAAAAAACCAGAAACTCAACACACTAGAACAATATGAAATATACAGACACACGAAAACACACCCCAACATTATTCTCAACACACAACTCAATTTCAAAACACATACACTCTTTGACTCTACACTACGAACGCACCCATGCAGGAAACAAGAGGCGCCAAGACCAACAACGACCAGTTCCGAAGATGACCGAAAATAGGTCGAAACATGTTAACAAGGTACGTTAAAAATTTAACACAAGAAAGTTCTTATCATACATATTCCGAAGTGATTATTTCACTTGAAGGCGAAAGTAGACCCAATCGTCAAAATAATGTGAATTTTATATTATAATTAGTTTTAATTTTTTCACCAACAGTGGAAAATATTCGATATAAACCTCTTTTGCAGTATACAAAATAAAAATATACCGATCTCAGACACCTATATGAATATTATCGATTCTCTTTCATGTAAAAACTTCAGAGGATGTTTATTTTCACTTGATACAGTACAGCGAAAGAATTCCCCAACTTCAGACCTACATTGTTAACTGTGGAGTGTACAGCTTCTACCAAAAGTTTAAGGACATCGCTTCGAAAGAGACGTTTCACTCCTGCTTTTATACTTATGTGAAACCCCCGTGATTTTTATAAACGAACCAAATGCCTGTCAAAATTAAGTTTTTCACTACAAATCCAATCGCTCTATCTCTCAAACTGTGGATTATGTAATAATTTTCCTATGATGAAACCTTACTGAAAAATTATATTTTTATAGGGGAAAAAAATACTGCAGAACGGGTGTACTAATATCAAGGAATTTTGGGGAAAAGATGTTATCTCAAAACATTCTTCCACATCCCAATACATTGAAAAATAAATTTTTACTTTTTGTCTTGCTCCGAAATAAAAATAGGTGAATATTACTAACATGTGTGCCCTAAATCTGAATTTAAAATCCAAATTGCCCCATCACGTACCATTTTCCGGAGAAAATGGATTGAATTATTTATGGCAAAACTTATTTGTTTTTAATTTTTCACTGTTACTGATAAAATTACAACACACTAGGGATTCAAAATTCCTCGTAATACTTGAAAAATGTGTACTGGACACAAAAATGATGTTACATAGTTTAATACACAACAACAATAAAAACATTTCATGCGTACAGTATACTGAGAAAAATATCGGAATTTGAATTTCCTATTTCAAATAATTTTCTGGATGACTTCTGTTTATAACTAGACCAAGGACTGTTAACACCACCATTAATTTTTTGTAGGTTATTTTACGACGCTTTATCAATATCTTAGGTTATTTAGAGTTTGAATGAGATGAAGTTGATAATGCCGGTGAAATGAGTCCGGGGTCCAGCAGCGAAAGGTACCCAGTATTTCCTCATAATGAGTTGAGGAAAACCCGGAAAACCCTGAACCATGTAATTTGCCCCGACCGGAAATCGAACCCGGGCCACCTGGTTTCCCGGCCAGACGCGCTACCAGTTACTCCACAGGTGCGGACGATAATGGAATAAGACAGACTGTTATAGTAAACGGGGAGCGCTACTACAGCATGTTACAGAACTTCGTCATCCCTAGACTGAGAAATCGCGATATGGAAAACATAATCTTCATGCAAGATGGCGCTCCACCCCACATCTTTATCCCTGCAAAACAATTAATTACGCAGATGTTTGTCGATCGTGTCATCAGTAGGCACTTTCCAACAATGTGGCCTCCGCGATCTCCAGATTTCAATCCGGCCGATTTTTTATTGTGGGGTTACCTTAAAGAACGATTTTTCCTGACACATCCAACAACCCTACTGCAACTGAAAGATGCCATCTCGCAAGAAATTGCCAATATTCCAAGACATTATATGCAAGATACTGTTTATGGTGTCGCAGACAATGCTATACGTTGAACAAGAGAACGGCGAACATCTTCCCAATGTTTTGTAAACCCCATTGTTTGCCCAACACTGTGATGTTTTTGTTTTTTTTTTTCTCTATCTCAAATATTATAATAAGGTGGGTCCTCCTGTTATGGCCATGTTCCTGATATGGCCACCCCGCTATTGTGAGTTAGTTAACAAAAATTCTGCTAAATTGCAGCAGCATTCAGTGAAAGGGCATCCTGGTATGTCACTTGATCGCTTTCCATCCAATCATGTTGAGCAATATGGCATCAGTTGCCTGTTTTGGGTTTTCATGTGACCTCTTCTTATTTTTCTCTGGCAAGTCTCCTTTGTTTTATGCATGTTTTTCAAAGACTTGTTCATGAAAACCATAGTACTCCATTCAGTTTTTAATGTTCTGTTGATTGGTGTTGTCGTTGATGGCGTATCTTTTACGAGTTGTTCATAATCAAACAATTTTCGTGAAAGCTTACCTGCTCCTGATATGGCCATATTAAATGCACCATGGCCATTTCAAGTTCATTTCACTTTTATTTTTTCACCTGACAAATTTACATGCCTTATAGCTGGGATTACGCAAAAATTTTGTATTTTAAGAAAAACAACTTAATTTTTGATGGAAAAACCTGTTTTGACTACACTTTTAAATTATAAATAAGATTATTAAGTGTCATGTTTATTCATTTTACACCAACATTATTTAATTTTAGCACAACTGCGCTATCAAACTGAAAACAATCACGATTTGTAGAACATGGAACAAGGGTGGCCATATCATGTGCACATGTTCCTGATATGGCCACTAGGTAGACTTTTGGAATTTGGGACTTTTTGGATAATTAAAGCTATTTTTATGGGGAAAGAAAATTGTTTTAAGAAAGTCCATTAGACTGAGAACGAGTAAGAAAAAAGTGGTTCACATTTTTTTAAAAAATGGCGGCTAGAAAAATTCTCAAACCTCAGCATGGCCATATCAGGGACACCTACCTTATTTATAGCGGTTTAATGTTTGAACTGACTTTTGAAATACCCTAACAACTTCAAATTAGTGTAACTGAAAATATTGAGATTAGGATACCTGTCTACAGGGTGTTTCAAAAATACGGGGCATAATTTCAGGTATGTATTTCCCACATGTAGGCAATCAAAATAGTTCATTACAACATGTGTCCGAAAATGCTTTATTTCCGAGTTATGGCCTTCACAACATTGAAATTCACCGGAACGTTTTCTTTCCGCAGGTCGTTGCCGTCAAAGGAGACATTAAGAGGGCACTCTGTCAGTTCATTCCGAGGCGGTCACATTCATTGTTGTGTAGGCGTTAGACTGTGCTACATGTATTCAAATCAAGAGCTGGCAGAGATACACGTCATGTACGGTAAGGCGGACGGCAATGCTGCGCTGGCTCGTCGTGTGTACCAGGAGAGGTACCCACAGCGACAATGTCCAGATCGGAAGACATTTGTACGTCTCCATTACCGTCTGTGCGAGTATGGAAAATTTAACTCTCCTGGTTTGGGAAGGGGACGACCAAGATCTACAACTCCAGAAGTACAGGAGGAGATTCTGGAGGCTGTGAACATGACTCCTTCTATCAGCACACGAAGGGTAGCGTTGCAAATACGACTGTCTGGAGACTGTTGAAAGAGTATCAATTGTATCCTTATCATTTGCGACATGTACAGGCCCTGTCACCAGCAGAGTTTGGAGTTTGGGATCGTGTTCGCAGGTCAATGAGACATCGATGTGAGGTCTGTATTCAAGCAGGAGGTGGACATTTTGAACATCTTCTGTAATGTCAACGACCTGCGGAAAGAAAAACGTTCCGGTGAATTTCAATATTGTGAAGGCCATAACTCGGAAATGAAGCATTTACGGACACATGTTGTAATGAACTATTTTGATTGTCTACATGTGGGAAATACATACCTGAAATTATGCCCCGTATTTTTTAAACACCCTGTATATGACACTTTTTGCTCAGAATGTTTTCGGAGATATTATGCTCCGTAAGTGACGGTAAATCCTCGTGAATCACTCTGTATAGCCTACCTACACTGTTACGGGTTGCTTGGAGACTTTAGGTAACCAAACGCAAGGCTCTACTCTTAACACTCGAAACCTGTTGCATAAAGTAAATATTAATTTTATTGAAATTAATAAATCGAGTAAATGAATAAACTTATGTTTATCTTACAACGTTTTGGTTCAGATTAGTTTCCATTCTTCAATCTGCAAATATTTAATGCCTCATAACCGTCTGTTGTCTTAGACACCAGTCGTAACAGAAACCATTGTTAAATAAATGAATAAGTAGATGGGCCACCCGTTGCCAAGATACGCCCCCCTCTCCCCCTCAATAATTCCAGGCAGCGCGCGGAGGACTTGGCTGCAGTCGAGTGCACGGCATCCTCAAATCGTAATGAGCTCCTAATGGAGAAGTCGTCGGTGCGCATGCGCAGATATGAACAGAACTCTCTCGCTTCACTGACTGCAGCATTTTCCCCCTTCATTGTCTGAAGCCGATCTAACGAGATACTTGAGCACAGAGCTGCAAGAATTCAAAACTGCAGTCGGCGAGGTAGGGAGGATTATCACAACAAAATGCGGGGCTTTAGTTTCACAGTACAAGAATGAAATAAGAGAAAAACATGCGTACAGTAAAAGGAAGGGAGATGGAGAAACCGGGAAAGAAACATCGGGAGAAAGGGAAGGAATGTATTAGAGAAAGACAAAATAAATAAAATCTAAAATCATAATATAAGAAACGCGTGTGAGTACTCGTAATTATGTAAAAAAAAAATGAAGTTATCCGTCCGTTTTCCATACGTGAAGGCCCTAGGTTTTCCTCGGCACATTTCATGCACGTTTATCAGTAATAATAATAATAATAATAATAATAATAATAATAATAATATAAATAATAATTAGAATATTTAAAAAATTAGAATATTTCAAATGTTATTTTAAGTGATCGTTTCATTTAATTTAGTATATTCCCTGTTGTTGTTGTTGTTGTTATTATTATTATTATTATTAGTATTATCATTAATTGCATTTTTAATTAATAAGTTTATTATTGTCATTATTGAGTGTAATTAGTTACCACTGCCACCGGGTATAACCACTGCAGTGTGAATAAATACATACACATTTTCTCAATAATAATAATAATAATAATAATAATAATAATAATAATAAATAATAATAATAATAGAATAATAATTAGAATATTTAAAAATTAGAATATTTCAAACGTTATTTTAAGTGATCGTTTCATTTAATTTAGTATATTCCTGTTTGTTGTTGTTATTATTATTATTATTATTATGATTAGTATTAATTATTAGTATTATTATTAATTGTATTTTTAATTAATAAGTTTATTATTGTCATTATTGAGTGTAATTAGTTACCACTGCCACCGGGTATATAACCACTGTAGTGTGAATAAATACACACACATTTTCTCAATAATAATAATAATAATAATAATAATAATAATAATAATAATAATAATAAATAATAATTAGAATAATAATAATAGAATAATAATTAGAATATTAAAAAATATTCGAATATTTCAAACGTTATTTTAAGTGATCGTTTCATTTAATTTAGTATATTCGCTGTTGTTGTTGTTGTTGTTATTATTATTATTATTATTATTAATTATTAGTATTATTATTAATTGCATTTTTAATTAATAAGTTTATTATTGTCATTATTGAGTGTAATTAGTTACCACTGCCACCGGGTATATACCCACTGCAGTGTGAATAAGTACACACACATTTTCTCAATAATAATAATAATAATAATAATAATAATAATAAATCTAGCCTGCTAGATCCCGTAAGGGCAAGGGCCTCCTGATTGACAGGGCTTGGCTCAGTACACTTCACTCGTTAGGGGAGCCGATCCTAAGGAGTGTTCCATGTACACAAACACTATATGCACTTGTAAGATTCGCACCACACTACACACTGAGGACGGTGGCTTCTAGATCTCTCCATAGCTGTCTGTCTCTTGTACTGCTCGTCCAATGTGGTCCTGCCTTCTTCTTGAAGAAATCGGCCCATCTAGTCGTCTGGCGTCCCACTCTTTTTCTGCCGATCCTGGGATCCCACAATGTCAGTCTGTGCGTCCTTCGTCTGTGGTCCATCCTTACCACGTGCCCTCCCTATTTCAACTTCAGGCTTTCTGCGATGATTAGGACGTCTTTCATGCCGGTACGGTTGCGTAGCTCCTCGTTCCTTACTTTGTTCCTCAGAGAAAGTTGCAGGATTTGTTTATCAGTACCTTACACACAAATTAGAAGGTTCTAAGCTCCAGTTTTGTCCTGAACATCTATTCCTTACTTTGTTCCTCAGAGAAAATTGCAGTTTGTTTATCAGCTCCAAATTAGTTTTGTTTTGTCCTGAACATCTATTCCTTACTTTGTTCCCCAGAGAAAGTTGCAGGATTTGTTCATCAGTACCTTACACACAAATTAGAAGGTTCCAAGCTCCAGTTTTGTCCTGAACATCTATTTTACTTTGTTCCTCAGAAAATGTTGCAGGATTTGTTTATCAATTCTGTCCCTTAATACCACAAATTAGAAGGTTCTACTCATAGTTTTGTCCTGAACATAAATTTAATTTATCAATGGGTTCATTTTTGTCCTGATTTTCATGATACTGGGCATTATCAAATCTATTCTAAGCTTTTTGTCTAATTTTTTACCTCAGGATTGCAAATCAGAATTCCACAAATTAGAAGGTTCTAAGCTCCAGTTTTGTCCTGAAAATTATTACTTTGTTCCTCAGAGAAAGTTGCAGGATTTGATCAGCACCATTAGAAGGTTCTAAGCTCCAGTTTTGTCCTGAAATCTTTTTAACTTTGTTCCTCAGAGAAAGTTGCAGGATTTGTTTATCAGTACCTTACACACAAATTAGAAGGTTCTAAGCTCCAGTTTTGTCCTGAACATCTATTCCTTACTTTGTTCCTCAGAGAAAGTTGCAGGATTTGTTTATCAGTACCTTACACACAAATTAGAAGGTTCTAAGCTCCAGTTTTGTCCTGAACATCTATTCCTTACTTTGTTCTCAGATGGACTTTATCATCCCATTGCTAAGCTCCAGTTTTGTCAAATTCCTTACTTTGTTCCTCAGAGTTGCAGGATTTGTTTATCAGAAAATATCTAAGCTCTTTTGTCCTGGTTTTACTTTGTTTAGTTGCAGGATTTGTTTATCAGTGCCTTTTAGAAGGTTCTAAGCTTTTTGTCAACATCTATTCCTTACTTTGTTCCTCAGAGAAAGTTGCAGGATTTGTTTATCAGTGCCTTACACACAAATTAGAAGGTTCTAAGCTCCAGTTTTGTCCTGAACATCTATTCCTTACTTTGTTCCTCAGAGAAAGTTGCATTTGCTCAGTATTTAGAAGGTTCTAAGAGTTTTGTCCTGAACATCTATTTTTCTCACTCGAAAATCGTAATATGGAAAACCATCACCATACAAACCCTTGAATAAATTTAATTTACAATGGCATTTGATTTCCATGATACTGGGCATTACAAATTTATTCCTTCTAATTTTTTATACGGATAAAGAGAATTCGAAATTTATTACTGCGTAACAACCGAGAGAAGCACCATCTACTGGTTTGAACATGACCCCTATCATACACAATTAACACTAGATGGACTTACTGCATCCCATTGCAGACAAAGACTACCCGAGGAGGAAAATATGCTCTGTACGCTTTTTTTTAGTAAGTTATTATTTTACGACGCTTTATCAACATCTAGGTTATTTAGCGTCTGAATGAGATGGAGGTGATAATGCTGGTGAAATGAGTCCGTCCAACACCGAAAGTTATGCATTTGCTCATGTGATGTAAAACCTCAACCAGGTAACTGTAACCGGGAATCGAATATGGTATGTTATGTACGCCACTGTACGTAAAGATGTATGTATGTATGTATGTATGTATGTATGTAAGTATCCAAAGCCTACCCACTTCAATTTACGTGATTCGGGTTCCGCATATTGCGGATAGATGGCAGGATTGTGACCCATTTTCTAGTTGTACACTATTTCGGCGGGCAACACTGTACATAATGTGTATCTGTGGAGAGTTATGTCATGTACAAGGGTATGTGTAAGTGTTCGTGTAAATGTAGTTTCTGGAATGACGGATGATGATGAAGAAGAGGAAAGGAGAAGGGGAAACCCGGTGCCGGCACGTAGTCTACTCCTGTCGAACAGCACCAAGGGTGCCGCCAGGCTTAACGTCTCCTTCCGACGGACGAATCACTATCAACAGTGACATATGCCTTTTTCTTCATATGCACTGCGGAGAGATTTGGGATTTAACCCAGGCATATTGGTGCACAATTTAGTGATTAAGGGCCATATTCATAAACATTCTTAGCGAGGACTTTCGGTAGATGATCAGCAAATTAACATTTTTTGTATTCATAAACCAGTGTTAGCGATATGATACGATATGAATCCTGTACAAGTAATCACTCGATAGCCTGGGCTAGTTTAGCACGCTCGTAGCGCAGGCTAGCAAAATGTCTATGCATAGCACCCCAAAAGTTGCGGATCATCTCTCCTAGTCTCAAGATAGAAATTTTGCATGAAAATTTCTGACCCCGCCGGGAATCGACACGCTACCACAGAGCTAACTAGGCGGATGCTGTATGTAAAGATAGCGCCACTAATTTCAGAAAAACAGTCGTGTCCAATTTTACAACCCCTTCCCATATTACCACTTCCTCTTCTATTAAATTAGATAGAATAAGATTAGATTACATAAGATTAGATAGGCATCTGGTTGCCAGTAACATTATTTAATAACGATTTGTTGTTGGTGATGATAATGACGATATAGTGGTATTAATAGTGATGATAAACCTGGCAACACAGACTATGATAGACGGCGTGGCGTCGTCGCTTTGCTGGGAACACACACATGGCAGCTTCTTTGGGAACCCACTCGGCTGTGACGCTTTTCTTCCAGCTCGATCTCTCTTGCACGGACTGGACCACGAGGCACATCTCCTCGAGCGGAACAGATGTGTAAACAGAACTACGGGCAACCGATAATACACCTTGAAACTGGAGTGCTCTAGGAAACCCCGCAGAATAAGCCTAAGCTCTTTGTGCGCACTGATCTAACAGGTTTGGTTAGAAACCTGATATAGACGATATCACTTATTATTTTAATCTCTTTTCAAATGAAGAGTCTATTTTAAAGGCTATGAGACGATATCTCAACAATAAAGAAGAAATTCTAGAATAAGAAATCAGGCTATGAAACGATATCACAATAATAAAGCAGAAACTCTAGAATAAGAAATCAGGCTATGAGACGATATCACAACAATAAAGCAGAAACTCGAGAATGAGAAATCAGGTTATGAGACGATATCACGACAATAAAGCAGAAACTCTAGAATAAGAAATCAGGCTATGAGACGATATCACAACAATAAAGCAGAAACTCTAGAATGAGAAATCAGGCTATGAAACGATATCACGACAATAAAGCAGAAACTCGAGAATAAGAAATAAGGCTATGAGACGATATCACGACAATGAAGCAGAAACTCTAGAATAAGAAATCAGGCTATGAGACGATATCACGACAATGAAGCTGAAACTTTAGAGAATAATAAATCAGGCTATAATACGATATCACAACAATAAAGCAGAAACTCTAGAATAATAAATCAGGCTATGAGACGATATCACAACAATAAAGCAGAAATTCTAGAATAAGAAATCAGGCTATGAGACGATATCACAACAATAAAGCAGAAACTCTAGAATAAGAAATCAGGCTATCAGACGATATCACGACAATAAAGCAGAAACTCTAGAATAAGAAATCAGGCTATGAGACGATATCACAACAATAAAGCAGAAACTCTAGAATAAGAAATCAGGCTATGAGACGATATCACAACAATAAAGCAGAAACTCTAGATTAAGAAATCAGGCTATGAGACGATATCACGACAATAAAGCAGAAACTCTAGAATAAGAAATCAGGCTATGAGACGATATCACAACAATAAAGCAGAAACTCTAGAATAAGAAATCAGGTTATGAGACGATATCACAACAAAAAAGCAGAAACTCTAGAATAAGAAATCAGGCTATGAGACGATATCACGACAATAAAGCTGAAACTCTAGAATAAGAAAGCAGGATATGAGACGATATCACAACAATAAAGCAGAAACTCTAGAATAAGAAATCAGGCTATGAGACGATATCACGACAATAAAGCAGAAACTCTAGAATAAGAAATCAGGCTATGAGACGATATCACAACAATAAAGCAGAAACTCTAGAATAAGAAATCAGGCTATGGGACGATATCACGACAATAAAGCTGAAACTTTAGAATAAGAAATCAGGCTATGAGACGATATCACAACAATAAAGCAGAAACTCTAGAATAAGAAATCAGGCTATGGGACGATATCACGACAATAAAGCTGAAACTCTAGAATAAGAAATCAGGCTATGAGACGATATCACAACAATAAAGCAGAAACTCTAGAATAAGAAATCAGGCTATGGGACGATATCACGACAATAAAGCTGAAACTTTAGAATAAGAAATCAGGCTATGGGACGATATCACGACAATAAAGCTGAAACTCTGGAATAGGAAATCAGGCTACAAGACGATACCACGACAATACAGTAGAAACTCTAAAATAAGAAATCAGGGGGTAGGAGAGGGAGAACAGAAATGAAGTACGCTCAAAAAGTACAGTGTTGCCAGAAAGTTTAGGAACACTTTATAATTCTTGTAAAATGCTACCCTGGCCTTAAATTATTAGAGAAATTAACAATGTTTTTCACTGTTGATTAATAACAGGAAAGACTAAATTTTAGTGCAATTTCGGCATTTATAAAATCTCTGTCAGTCCTTGAGAATTTAGAAGTTCTTCACACAAAATAAAAAATCTTACATTTTCATTATTAAAGTTGTAAATGAATGAGTAGCTAATTGGTGCACGATTCTCAACTGTTGCTGGATGATGTAGGGTATATTACTATTTAAATTAATAAAGATAAAATATAAAAAAAAAAAATCTTTGTGAATGTCCTAGCAATTTCTAAAGTTTGAAGTTTTAAAAAATGGGGAAATTTTTTTCTAAGATTTGAAGTTTTAAAAAATAGGGAAATTTTGTTACTGGCCGGTTCACCTATAACTGCTGATTGGAGGCAGTTATAGCTGTGAGGTTTGCAAAACTGCGTTCCCCTTATCACTGTGATCCCAAGGGACGCAGCTCCATTCAACAGTTACACCTGAACCAAACAATAACAAAATTTACCCATTTTCCTTTTAATCTTCAAACCTTAGAAACTGCTAGGATGTTAACAAAAAAATTTTTTTACAAATATTTTATCTTTACCAATTAACAACATTTTTTTTTAAAATATTGTCTCTTTACTGATTTAAAGAATAATATCCCTACATTATCCAGCAACAGTTGAGATTCGTGCACCGATTAGTTACTCATTCATTTTCAGTTTTAATACTGAAAATATAAATTTTTTTATTTTGTTTGAAAAACTTAGAAATTCTCTGTAAAGACTAACAGTCGTGATATAAACACCGAAATTGCAGTAAAAGTTAGTCTTTCCTATTGTTAATCAACAGTTAAAAACATTGTTAGTTTCTCTAATAATTTAAGTCCAGGGCAGCATTTTATAAGAATTATAAGGTGTCCCTAAACTTTCTGGCGGCACTGTACACCATCCATCGGATTTGTATTCTAAAACTCATAGAATGTCATGAAAATAATCCTTGAACTTTCAAACGAATTTATATAATTAATTTAATTTTTATTTTCAACTGCAGTAGTTACTTTACAATTGGGGGATATTACTATGACTAATTTTTCATTTCCTATGGACAAAATAAAAATCTCTTTCGATTACCTATGATAAAGGAGCAATTGTATAATGAAAAACAAAGAAAACCTAAATATTGAGGAAAAACAAGTCTCTCGAATAATCTTAAACCAAATCTCGCAAAATACGAAATCGAGGTATTACAAATTTCTCTTTTTTTCTAGTTTCTTCATGACTACATTTACAGTATATCATTCAGAAATGGTGACAAAATGATAACGGCAAACAGCAGAGAAATAGTGATATTTTGATAACCGGTTACATTTATAAGTTAACTGGTTATTTACCGGTTATTTTTGCTTGCCGGTTTAATCTGATAATCAGTTACTTTCCTCAATAACCGAACACCGGTTATTTTTTAAAATGTACACCTTAATGTATTTCAAGATTATCTCTAATTTAATTCGGGCGAACATAGTCTCTTTTTATTATTTTGTACTCTATGTAACCAACCATGTATATGAATTGTCTCGTGGGCCATTTGTTCTTTCATTTCTACTGCAAATAACCTCTCATTTTGTTTTCCTAAGTTGCTGACTTCAAATGGCAAAATATATATATATAATATATATATAATATATTTAACTTACGAAAATAACCGGTTATTTTTAATCATTAAAGGCTATCCAATCCAAGTTAAATTAATATTAAAATAACCGGTTATTTTTAATCGGTTAACTTCCTTCAGGTTAAATTAACATTAAAATAACCGGTTATTTTTAATCCATTAACTTCCTTCACGTTAAATTAATATTAAAATAACAGCTTATTTTTAATCGGTTAACTTTCTTAAGGTTAAATTAATATTACAATAACCGGTTATTTTTAATCCGTTAACTTCCTTCAGGTTAAATTGATAATAAAATAACCGGTTATTTTGAATTGGTTAACTTCCTTCAAAATCTAATATGAATTAAATAATAAATAGATACAATAAAAATGTCAAAATAACCGGTTATTTTTAATCGGTTAACTTCCTTCAAGTTAAATTAATATTAAATTAACCGGTTATTTTTAATCCGTTAACTTCCTTCACGTTAAATTAATATTAAAATAACCGCTTATTTTGAATTGGTTAACTTCCTTCAAGTTAAATTAATATTAAAATAACCGGTTATTTTTAATCCGTTAACTTCCTTCACCTTAAATTAATACTAAAATAACCGGTTATTTTTAATCCGTTAATTTTCCTTCCATATGGCGGGAAACTTTGAAATTTATATTAAAAATAAAATGTGTCCAAGGTTTTTTTGTAAAAAATCAATTTGTGTTAACTTCCTTCAGGTGAAATTAATATTAAAATAACCGGTTATTTTTAATCAGTTCATTTCCTTTAAGAGAAATTAATAAAATAACCGGTTATTTTTCATCCGTTAACTTCCTTCAGGTGAATTAATATTAAAATAACCGGTTATATTTAATCAGTTAATTTCAGGAAGTTAAATTAATATTAAAATAACCGGTTTTTTTAATCCGTTAACTTCCTTCAGGTGAAATTAATATTAAAATAACCGGTTATTTTTAATCAGTTAATTTCCTTGAGGTTAAATTAATATTAAAATAACCGTTTTTTTAATCCGTTAGCTTCCTTCAGGTGAAATTAATATTAAAATAACCGGTTATTTTTAATCTAATATGAATTAAATAATTGAAGTTAAATTAATATAAAAATAACCGCTTATTTTTAATTCGTTAACTTCCTCCAGGTTAAATTAATATTAGAATAAGATAACCGGTTATTTTTAATGCGTTAACTACCTTCAGGTTAAATTAATATTAAAATAACCGGTTATTTTTAATCCGTTAACTTCCTTCAGGTGAAATTAATATTAAAATAACCGGTTATTTTTAATCCGTTAATTTCCTTCAAGTTAAATTAATATTAAAATAACCGGTTTTTTTTAATCGGATAACTTCCTTCAGGTGAAATTAATATTAAAATAACCGGTTATTTTTAATCAGTTAATTTCCTTCAAGTTAAATTAATATAAAAATAACCGCTTATTTTTAATTCGTTAACTTCCTCCAGGTTAAATTAATATTAGAATAAGCGGTTATGTTTAATGCGTTAACTACCTTCAGGTTAAATTAATATTAAAATAACCTAGCATTTTTAATCATTCCTTATTAATATTAACAAAGAAAGGTTATTTTCGAAATATTTAAAAAGAAATATTTCCCAAATTCAAATTCACTTTTTCCATCAGAAAGTTCACAGGATATTCCCCGGACTAAAGTGCAATTCTATTGATAATGGATAGGAACTAACGGAGATAAGTACGAGACCTTCCTTAGGGTATCTTCTTACTTATAGTTACAATAACATCAACCATATAAAATTATCCTACAGTAAGAGAAAATGTACATATGCGCGGTCGGTTTTATAACTCAGCGACGGCTTTGGAATTTCACTGGAACACAAACCGAAACAAGCAGTCACAAAGGTTGTTTCAAGCACTGGCTTTCCCATGAAGTGTAGAGCCGTTTCCATAGCAACAGCACGTATGTTACGGGATATTATGAGGCCCGACTGAAGTAATAAAAGAATAGAGTCGATGAACCGTAACGACTTGGGTATAATATAGCATATGTCAATGACACTCCCAGACTATAACAGTCATACACTAGCAATAAAACAAAAAACGATCCAATTAGAAACAAAAGCCAGCGGTCGCATAGCACGACGGCCTACCACGCCCACTATCAGCGGCTGCATTTTTTTTTTTAAACAGAGCAGCCATTGTTCTCAAGTGTAAAAAGAGTTTTATTTACTCACCCACTCATACATTGCATACGTCTGAATAACGGTTTCATGGGTCGAAACTTACCTGCAAAAGACAGAAAATTAATTAGAAATATTATTCACTTTACTCAGAACAAAATGTGAAACCTAGAAGAATGAAAACATACACTATCGTACTGGATTTTAGTCAAGGAGAGAAAGAACAGCCTGCGAATAACTGTATTATGTGGCTATTCCATATGAAATCGATCCGTAAAAAACCTCGCATTTTCTCTATTTGTACAAGGTGCTGAGGAAAGTGCATTTGCAAAAATATACTATCGAAAGTCAAACGGTTTTCGTATTGTTGAGCGACAAATTTAGCGTATTTTATAAAAACAAGCCTCTTTCAGCGCTCAGAACTCTGGAACCATTTACTGTAGAACATTGAACGGGAGCTCATTTTGAAGCTTTTGGTAGGTAATGGTAAGAAGTAATCCTTATTTTTATTATGTACAGAGAGACAGATAATCTGATTTTACTTACTTTTAGGCTTTTTGCTCATTTGTAAAAATGTAAAAAAATGTTGAGAAAAAACCTTGCATTATTAAGAGGGATTCGGCATTGTTTGCTTAGTGGTACGGCAATAAGTTTCGAGGGTATTAAATAAATTATTTTCACACGCCTAGACTTGAACGGCGCAGTACCGCAAGCAGTGGCCCGAGAGCTGAAGATAAGCGAGCATTGGGCATCACTTTACTCCTGTTTTTATGAAAACCTGTGATAAAGCTAGCCTAGCCATGACTGCTAGACGAAACATCACGTGTTTGTCTCCTGGCTTTGCTTGCCTCGTCTATCTCCCGCCTCACAATCAGCTGGTTAGTTCACGGGCGTACTAACTATTTTCTTTATTTGATATTTTCAATACTTTCTTATCAACATACCATCAGTAAAAAATATGTGTTTATTTGTACTTTCAATGCGGAATCTAACTATATATTTTAAAAATATTTTTTCCTAGGCAAAGGCGTCTTAATGAAGAAAAATCTAAATTTCTCCATTTCCATAAAAGTAAGAGAAACTGTTTACATGTCAATATAAACTTTAATTTCTCAGCATCAAAATGAACCATGATTTTGAACATTGGGTGAAAGGGTTTCGGAGCTACAAAAGTTTAAAGTTGCTAATTTTATGAAAATACGATAAATTTAAATATTTTTAATTTAAACACTATGAAGTTCTGATGCCTCAAACTTTGCACAAAGCATTGTATCACATTTCTCTGCGTACAAAAAAGTTTCATTGTATTTAGAAATTGTAAGGTCAATTTTCTCTATATTTCGGTCGATTTCAGATGGAATAACTTTTGTACTCTCTTAAAATTGCTACTAAAACAACCCTACAGATGGTTTTCGAACTGGATGCTTCTGCACTCATGTCGTATTTGTCGTCAGATGGTAAAATTTCTATAGCCTATGCTACATTTGAAGGGTTCAGAACCATAGTTGGCCAAGCGCCATTTACTAAAATCATATAGGGATAGTTAAAAGTCCCGCACCACCTAAATAACTTTTGAAGCATACGGTTCAGTGACATGAAAATTGGTATGTCAGGATAACCATACACTAAGAGCTCAATAATGGTATTATCGAGTTTTTTCTACTTCCGGTTTAACCGGAAGTAACTCCAACGTTCTTATTTTAAATGGAACACCCAATATATTATTTTATTTTTGAATAAAACTCATTAAGAGCTTTTCAAAAATTACCCACACTTGATACTTCTGTACAAATTCAGTGTTGCTAAGTCAAGAAAACAGTATGGTTGTGAAACTTGGACTCTCACTTTGAGAGAGGAACATAGGTTAAGGGTGTTTGAGAATAAGGTACTTAGGAAAGTATTTGGGGCTAAGGGGCATGAAGTTACAGGAGAATGGATATAGGTACACAACGTAGAACTGCACGCATTGTATTCTTCACCTGACATAATTAGGAACATTAAATCGAGGCGTTTGAGATGGGCAGGGCATGTAGCACGTATGAGCGAATCCAGAAATGCATATAGAATGTTAGGTGAGAGGCCGGAGGGAAAAAGACCTTTGGGGAGGCCGAGACGTAGATAGGAAGATAATATTAAAATGGATTTGAGGGAGGTGGAATATGATGATAGAGACTGGATTAATCTTGCACAGGATAGGGACCGATGGTGGGCTTATGTGAGGGCGGCAATGAACCTCCGGGTTCCTTAAAAGCCAGTAAGTAAGTAAATAGATAATAAATTGGCGCTTAAACGCGAAATATAATATTCTATCTGTGATCTCTACTCATTTCGGATCATTATAAACCACACTGTTTATTCAGTGTCGTTAAATAACCCATTAAAAAGTTATAAAGTTTCAAATGAGAATCGTTAAATGCATATCTACGTCATCGTTTCTCGTTACGCTGCAACCAAAGGTACTATTTGAACGGTACTGCAACCCGCATCACGCTAACAGTGACTGTACTTTTTAAAAATTCATCCTCCCGGAGTTAATACGTAACAGCCGGCTTTCTGATTTCGCTGGAGGGATGGAGATAACGCAGTTTGGACCCAAGTAATCCAATTGCACTGCCCAATTACCAGATGTCAGCACCAGCTACCCATAATTTCGTAATTTTCTACAATTTGGAAGCGAGACCAGTAGTAATCAGGGCTATGGAAATCTCATTAATCCAGATGCGCGCGGGTTCGGATCCCGTTTCATACGGACCGGGATTTGTTTCAGATGTGTGGAAATTAATCGCTTCGTAGAATGTCGACGTACTATTCCACAGAGCTGGATTTCGATTCCCAAATCCAATAATAGACGCTACTATGTTTCATATGGCTTTCGTAGTTACATACATTCATAGTGTTCTGCCCAAGGGCAGATCTTTCACTGCAAACCCAGCATTCTCCAATCTTTCCTATTTTCTGCCTTCGTCTTAGTCTCCGCATATGATCTATATAAATTTTAATGTCGTCTATCATCAGATATCTTCTTCTGCCCCGAACTTCTCTCCCGTTCACCTTTCCTTTCAGTGCATCCTTCAATAGGCAGTAACCCAAATAATTATTCCTTTACCTCTTCCTGATCAGTTTCAACATCATTGTTTCTTCACCCACTCTTCTTAACACAGTTTCATTTCTTCTTCCGTCTATCATATGGCTTTCGTACATACATACATTCATAGTGTTCTGCCCAAGGGGAGGTTTTTCACTGCAAACCCAGCATTCTCCAATCTTTCCCATTTTCTGCCTTCCTCTCAGTCTCCGCATGTCTTTTTAAAATGGCACTTTTTCAATTCAGATTCCTTTCAGTCATAAGCCCTTTTCTCTGCGATAGTTTTGTAAAAATATAGGCTATATATTTCTTTCCTTCCTTTCTCCTTTTTGTTCTCTTTATCAGCCGATGAATTTATTATCATAACCTTTTTATTGTGAATTTTATTTAATATTCGTATTTCTTTTCTTTTTTATTATATACCGGTATTATTTTATTACATTCCATTTTGTTGTATTCTACCTTACGTTTTCTATATTAACCATTTGTACTAAATGAGTTGCTTTTACTATATTCCAATCTATTTTACTTTCTTTTTTCTATTATTGTAAGTTTTATTTTCATGTTGTTTAGTGTCGATTTTATTATGCTCTTATTATTTTTTTTGTAACATGTTAGTATTCTGTTTTTTAACTTTTTGTTAAATTTTCACTGCTTGTATATTTTGTGACCTGGCAGAGTGTAAGAGAATGCCCTATGGCCTTAACTCTGCCCGTATAAATAAAGAATTATTATTATTATTATTATTATTATTATTCATTTCACACGTTCCATTCTCCTCCATATCCACATTTCAAATGCTTCTAGTCGCTTCGCATCACTTCGTCGTAATGTCTATGTTTCTGCCCCATATAAAAAAGTCACATTACACACAAAGCACTTCACCAGTCTCTTCCTTAGTTATTTTTCCAGAAGTCCGCAAAAGATTCTCCTTTTTTATTAAAAGCTTCCTTTGCCATTGCTATCCTCCTTTTGACTTCCTGGCAGCAGCTCATGTTACTGCTTATAGTACACCCCAAGTATTTGAAGCTATTCATTTCCTCTACTGCCTCATTTAGTATTCGCACGTTTATCTTCTTCATTTTTCTTCCATTCCTCTGATTGAGGTTCTGGCTGATATGTACATCTATTATCAGACAGTACATCTCACTTGACGACGTGTGTTAAAGGAAGAACAATTGAAGACCACCCTCAAAGAAGATTGTATATCACATTTGTATGATTTTTACACAAAATAGAAAAAATTGTCAGTTTTCTGATGTATAACCTTATACCATCAGAAAATCAACATTGTCAAAAATGTGATATACAACCTTCTTTGAGGGAGGTCTTCAATTGTTTGTATGTATCTGAAGTCTGACTAATGTAATATGTAGCTAGTCGGCAATATATGCAATGGAGAGGGAATGGAACTGACTATCCTACCCCATTATCTCCTGGCCTAGTTGCCTCATAAGTGGTATCACTTGTGAAGTTCAGACCTGTCTTCGGACAGTGACTAAATAACAATTTTTTACTTCAGACGACCATGGTCTTCATCTTGCTTGCATTTATCTTCATTCCATACTGCTCACAGCTGTCATTTAGCTCCAGTAGCATATCCCTTAGTATCATCTCCTCTTCTGCTAACAACGCCAATCATCAGGAAATCTTATGTATTTTATTCTTTTCCTCCTACTATCACCTCTCCCATATTGTTAAAACAATTGTTCACTAAATCCTCCAAGTAGATGTTGAGCAGGGTAGGTGATAAAGGGCATATAATACATTCTAAAAGATGATCGCTGCTATCTTTTTTACGGTCTTACTAATAAACCGTGTATAGTTTTTATACGAGACTTATGCAGCGCTGAGACAGAAAACGTTACTAATAAACCATGCATAAGCGATGGATGTATAAACAATCTGCAACTATACAATGGGAATTGCTTTGCAGTAGTTATATACACGAAACCCCTTGTTGAAGCGGTGTATATAGAGAAAAAATGGCCGCCCCTCTAACAGCTGTTCGTATCGACTGTCATTTTATGATGATGGATGCCTTGTAACCACAGAAAAGCACACCAAAGAGCACAGAATAAGTAGAATATTATTGCTGTAGCTTGTACTCTTTGACCAAAATATGGTGTGGTAATCGATCAGAGCCAGTTGTACTATCGATACTTAACACGGCACACTAGAGCGCTCTACCGGATGCAATAGAGAATCTCAGATATTCTATTACCTTTCGTAGTGAAGTAATGACGAAACTATGACATTGTTGTGTAACAGTTATACTGTTATACACGACGTATGTAGTGATTATTAGTAAGGAATTTACACACGACTTATAAACGAGCTACTCATTGCATAAGTATAAGACAGTTAAACGTCTGTATATAGAGTTTTTATTAGTAAGACCGTTATTCTTCAGTATATCTCAGAATTTCAATATGAGAAAAACAATATGATTTTGGACTGAAAAGTTGATTCTGAAGTATTCTTTCACATGAACTGCGACTAAAGAATAATTAATAAAAAAAACTAAGTTTATTATAAAATATTTATGGGTTTTCAAGCGCCTAGCTGGGTGGCGGGCAGAACTATGGTTGGACCACTATCGAATTTAGAACTTATATGAGAAGTGAGCAGGGGATTTTCCCTGCTCCGTGAAGCCCATGATTTCGTGATAAACGTCCGGTATACAGTGATATATCACGCGACGGATTTTAAATTAAAGTGCTTTCCATTGTCTCGTTTATTTGCCGCCCGCTGCCACTTTCATGTCGTCGGGGTGGCAATTCTGCACTACGCACCGGTCTGTGACCTTTGGTCTGCGCTTTCTCACGTCTTGGCTGATTACTCCCACGGGGACTTGATCCGACAGCCGTGGTGTTCGTGACAAACAAGATTCTGACACGCACAACTGACCACTAACGCAAGTTCAAACGATATGAAGATAATAAATTATGATATCATTCTCGCATAGCCTATATAATGAACAAAATTAAGTTATGCTACGTATTCATTTGTTCTGCAGGTTATTAGGACTACATAGGTCTGCCAATATTGCGCAAAAAAGATACTTTCATTTCAAATTTACTAGTGGATTGTGTAACAAATACTGCAAACTAAGTTCATTAGAAGTTCAAATTAAAATTTTTCAAATTTATTTCCGATGAAGAATAGCAGACATTTTGAAAGTTATTTGCTTTCATAATAGTGAAACATACTCCCTCTGAATGCTTTTTATGCCAAATACATTTCCTTGAACCTATCCATCTTCAGTTCTTGAGTTTCAATGCGAAAACGCAAGTAACAATGTTAGGACGATCAGGGAATTTTTCATGTGGGAGTAATGCAGTAGCTATTTCAGGTCATTGTGGACTGTAGGTGAGAGTTAAGACAATTTCAGGTTCGATTAAACCAAAGAAATATGAGATTAATTTTGATTTAGTTTTAAGACGCAGCTAAAATAGGAAGCATGACTCATTACTACCTAGGAAAATTAAAGAATCACACATATAAATATCTACATGACACTGCCATTAAATATATGAAAAAACCCACGTCACTTGACCAATAACTATAAAAATATTTCATTTTTAATAACAATATTGTTACCTTACGTAAGTTTTATAATTGTCAATAACAATATATATATATATATATATATATATATATATATATAGTTGTTACTCAGTAAATTATGGAAATAAAGATCTAATTAAAAATATTCTTTCTCTGCGTGTACTTATATAAAACCTCTAAAGGTTTCACTTTCATGTCATCAATATAGTATTAATGTGTGTAGTTAGTGGCAAATAGGTCTACTCACATAATATTGCATTAACTATAATATTTCATTTTTAATGGTAATAATCTTATCAAATATTCTTAAGCTTTGTAGTACTTAATATCCAATACACAGCTGTACTCGGAAAACTACAGACCAGAGAATCAGACCTGTAAATTATTTTATACGCCATCTGAACTCTAAATATGTCAGCAATCCTGCAGATCATGGCCTTCGTGTAATATTGTTTATTGTAGTGTGTGTTTTGTTTTATTCTGAAAAGCCATATTTTTCAAAACTGACGACAGATAGATTTTTGAAAATAGGAAAATGATGTAGGAAAATTGACATTTCACTGAAAACTACAATTTTTCTGAAAAACTTTGGGTTCCAAGCTTCAAAATAAGGAGTCATTTATTAAAATCCGTGCAGCCGTTTTCCCGTTATTTCAATTACCAGTTCAAATTACAAATTTATTTTCGTATTATTCATTGTGTTATAAAAGGCATAAACAATAAAATTTGTGTGATAATTCCAATCGAGCGCCATACAGCCAATCAACCAGCTTACTGACACTCGATTGACCTAGCATTATATGGTACTAATTTTTATTGTATTTATCTGATGCATGTACCCTATAAGATAAAACATTGTAATAAATATAAATAGATCATTTTCTTAATTAATAACAGTGTATATCTCCAATAAATGATTTTCTTAGCATCGCCAGAGATACACTTGATTGTACTTGTCACTATATCTTGTCACTAGAAAGTTTTTGAAATTTATATTTTCTCCGCCATTCATAAAATATTTTGATATGATACCTATTGCACAAAAGGGGAGATCTATAACTGAAACTAGAATAATATATTTCAGTATTATTTGTATTTATCCTGGTAATAATGAACAGTTTGACTCGAAGACATTTTGTTTTTTCAGCATTAACTTCCCATGATTTTACGAGAAGATTCGAAGAGAAGGCAGTTACGTAGACTTTCGGCTCCCCCCTACTACCATTAATGCATAACACAATGTCAATACGGCGGTTGCTGTCGTCTGCGATACAACGAACTTTTCTGTTGATTTTCGAGTCTGGCATTTTTTCCGGTTATTATTATATGCTTATTTAAGTTGTGTTAACTCTCGCTAGTGGTTTTATATTTTATTTTATCCGTCTTAGTATTTATTTTATTATTGTAAATATTTTTGTTTTATCAGTATTATATTATTATTATTATTATTATTATTATTATTACTTATTATTGTTGTTGTTATTATTATTTATATCATCAGCATTATTATTTGAACCCTATAAAATTTATGTAGACTACTGGACTGTACCCGAACACGGGCATATGCTCATTTCGGGTATCTATTCATATGTATTCAATTGAAATGTAAATTGTAAATAAATTTGAAATTTGATTATACTGTTAGTGCATAGTATGCTGCTCTAAAATTTATAACCTATAATTTTTTTCTCTTACGTTCATTTTGTTTATCCTACGTTCATTTTTTATCATCATCTCTGCTTTGATAGTAAGCCTATACTCATGCATATTCACTCCAAGAAAATATCAGCAATCAAACGCTGACATCTAACTTTAAAATGGAACACTTATTAATAATTATAACAATTGTACCATTAATTATTACAAATAAGAGTTGATGGAAGAAGATTTAATAAAATTATTGGTTCTTTAACCACAGTCTAGTATATACAGTCACGAAGCTTGAGTTGCGAGAGTACTAGGAACAATAGACTATGCAGGTACTATTTCGCATTGTTGTGATGAGGCGATAGTAGCGATCCTACTGGCCAGCAACTATCTATGGAAGCATATTTACTACGTGTTGAGTTTCGTAACTGTACGACTGTGCTATAACCTTAAGTTTAATGTTAAAAATCTATACTCACGCATATATTTCCACGAGTCAGTTCAAAAGGGAAACAAAGAAAACAAATTTAAAGTTCTGCGAAAGCTGCATTTTATAGATCTATTGATTCTGAGAAAAAACCAATTAACAAACTCTAATTTGAAAATTATAGTATTGTGAATTTTATTAGTAACAACAATGTAATTTATTCGCCACAACAATAATTCCTTTCTACAATTCGCCTTAAACGCTCTCGTCAACAATTGGATTTTCACTTAACACAGTATTCGTTATAGCACTCCACCGACGACAATGACAATTTACTTGGACTAGTACGAACAACAATGAACTGTTAATCTTAACTAATATTTACAAAGCACTATTTACAAATCAGAACTACCAGTTCTCAGTTCACAGTTCTTCTATCTCAGTCACTCGAGTTCACAGTATCTCGAACTCCGGCCTTCAGAGACAGTTCACTGTACTCGAACTCGGGTCCCTCCAACTGCGGTCCACTGCACTCGAACTCAGGTCCCTCCAACTGCGGTCCACTGCACTCGAACTCAGGCCTTCGGATGCTGACGCAGATGCGGACGCACACTCGAGTCGAACTCCGGCTTGCTTGCTTTGGCTTACTCACTGACTGAATAACTGAAAACTCTAAACTGCTGTCGTTCCTTCGCGACCGTAATTTATAACTACAGCGACGTAGCCTCGAAAATTCGCGAGTCTTCCACTTCGACGGATTTCTGGAATAGTCGGGAAGGTCGTTCCACATTCACTGCGTTAAGTAGCAGCTGCGCGCGCAGCCTCGTCGCGTTGACGTAATACACCCTCTCTCTTCTCTCCACCACGCGACGTCACTCAATGTTCCGTGGCGCCTGTGCGATCTGCTTTCTTGCGGGACGCTGGTCGTGAGTTCGAATCTCACGTCGCTGTCACAGTATTATATAAAACATCATTCATTCATTCATAGTGTTCTGTCCAAGGGCAGGTTTTTTTCACTGCAAACCCAGCATTCTCCAGCCTTTCCTACATTCTGCCTTCCTCTTTGTCTCCTCATATTATCCATACAAAACATCCTTGACACAATTTGGAGTAATTTTAACGATCTTTGAATTTTTCACAACATGAAGCTTTAAAATGTAGTTCATCAAAACTTTAAATTTTAAGTTGTTCCCCTTTAGAACTTTTCCGTTGATTTATTAAATTATAATATAAAATATACCAAGGAAGAGTGCTTTGTGTGGAGTGTGGCATTGTATGGGGGCAGAAACATGGACATTACGACGAAGTGAGCTGAAATTTATTTTTAGTAGGTTCTTTTACGACGCTGTATCAACATCTCAGGTTATTTAGCGTCTGAATGAGATGGAGGTGATAATGCCGGTGAAATGAGTCCGGGATCCAGCACCGAAAGTTACCCAGCATTTTCTCATATTGGGTTGAGGGAAACCACCGGAAAAAAACCTCAACCAGGTAACTTTTCCCAACCGGAAATTGAACCCGGGCCACTTGGTTTCGCCGCAAGACGCGCTAACCGTTACTCCACATATGTGGACGTGAAGCGAAACTACTAGAAGCACTTGAAATGTGGATATGGAGAAGAATGGAGCGTGTGAAATGGACAGACAGAATAAGAAACAAAGCTGTGTTGGAAAGAGTAGGTGAAGAAAGAATGATTCTGAAACTGATCGAGAAGAGAAAAAGGATTGTTTGCGTCACTAGCTCAGAAGAAACTGCCTACTGAAGGATGCATTGGAAGGAATGGTGAGCGGGAGAAAAGTCTGGGGCAGAAGAAAATACCAGATGAGAGATGACATTAAGATATGGGGATCATATGCGAAGACTAAGAGAAAGGCAGAAAATGGGAAAGATTGGAGAATGCCAGGTTTGCAGTGAAAGACCTGGCCTTGGGCAGAAAACTATGAATGAATTAATGAAATAATTAATTAATTCATGAATATGAAATACTCAGTACCTTTCTGTGCTAGTTTTATAGGTCGTTATTTCCATTCATAATTCTTTCTTCTGCAAGTAATTTATGAAGTTGCAGCAATATGGTTTATGTTTTCATACGTAGCGCTTTCATAATTCCAGAAATTTTTTAATCTCTCGTACGTTTCTATAATACTCCATTTAAAACTAAGCGACTAACACATCCAGAGGAAGTGGGTAAAATATCCCAGTCAGTTGGAATTAACTATAGGGGGCAGCGGAAATAGTTTCCATGACAGACAATAGAGGCGCTGCGGTGCGCGACTGTAATTTAACGCCTCATTTTCTATATACCCATTTCCCGGCGTCAAAAGAGCGCAGCGCGGCCCTCTAAATCCGTCCTGTGTCCCAATCAGCGCCGCCTGCAATTTATGAACGCTTGTCGTGTCGATCCCGCCTCTGCCACCGAAATGTGCGATGCGGGCTGCATTACCTGCAGGGGTCGCCCGGTAATTTAGTACTACCTGCCATATTTCGCTCTCGATGACAGGTCAGGAAAGAGGTATGCAGCCTGGGTAGATGTCACTGCTGCGGCTCGTTTATGTCCAACATGCATGTTGCTTCAACGACAGTGTATCAATTGTTACGATTGTACATTGCGCATTTAATTTATATCCGCACGGGAATTGTGTAAAAGGAAGTACGAGAACAACTTTTAGGTTCGGTTTAATTTTCAATATCATTATCAACGTCCATTATAGACGTATTGATGTAATTTGTATTTTATTTAGGAGTTTTGAGAACCAGATAGTGTCAACTTTCCGTTGTTATAGTAATAATTAGGTATTATTATTATTATTATTATTATTATTATTATTATTATTATTATTATTATTAAAATGTGTCTCAGTGAAACGTACAGAAGAGTTCGTATAGGTCAGTTTCTGTCAGATGCGTTTCCAATTCACTGTGGGCTAAAGCAAGGTTATGCACTATCACCTTTACTTTTTAACTTTGCTCTAGAGTATGCCATTAGGAAAGTTCAGGAAAACAGAGAGGGGTTTGGAATTGAACGGGTTACATCAGCTGCTTGTCTATGTGGATGACATGAATATGTTAGGAGAAAATCCACAAACGATTAGGAAAAACACAGGAATTTTACTGGAAGCAAGTAAAGAGATAGGTTTGGAAGTAAATCCCGAAAAGACAAAGTATATGATTATGTCTCGTGACCAGAAAATTGTACGAAATGGAAATATAAAAATTGGAAATTTATCTTTTGAAAGGTCGAGAAGTTCAAATATCTGCGAGCAACAGTAACAAACATAAATCATACCCGGGAGTAAATTAAACACAGAATAAATATGGGAAATGCCTGTTATTATTCGGTTGAGAAACTTTTATCATCTAGTCTGCTCTCAAACAAAATGATGCTTAGGAAAATATTTGGGGCTATGAGGGATGAAGTTACAGGAGAATGGAGGAAGCTACACAAGACAGAACTGCACGCATTGTATTCTTCACCTGACATAATTAGGAACATTAAATCCAGATGTTTGAGATGGGCAGGGCATGTAGCACGTATGGGCGAATCCAGAAATGCATATAGAGTGTTAGTTGGGAGGCCGGAGGGAAAAGACATTTAGGGAAGCCGAGACGTAGATGAGAGGATAATATTAAAATTGATTTGAGGGAAGTGGGATATGATGATAGAGAATGGATTAATCTTGCTCAGGATAGAGACCAATGGTGGGCTTATGTGAGGGCGGCAATGAACCTCAGGGTTCCTTAAAAGCCTGTAACTAAGTAAGTGAGTATTATTATTATTATTATTATTATTATTATTATTATTATTATTATCAAATTATATTTCCATGATCATGTGCAAAATATGTATACCCATTCATTAAGAATGCTTGGTCTAATTAGATCTATAACTTATTCTTTTTCTACTCCTATGTGTTTATCAATTTTATACTATACATTGGTTAGATCCAAGCTTTCATATGCATCTGTTGTATGGAACTCCATTACTTCCACTGACTCGGCTAAACTAGAGAATATTCAAAGAAAATTTATTTCCTTGTGTTCTTATAGATTTTTACCAAATTCCGATTATAAATATGAGATTAATTGCAAATATTTCAATTGCGGTAGTTTGTTTGCCAGACGTTAGGATCTTGATTATTTACTTTTTTTGTAAAGTCATTAAGGGTGATATTGATTGTGAATCCTTCATAAGCAATATCAGTCTTCATATTCCTGCTAAGGGTTTAAGATTTCATAAAATGTTTTATAATAGGAATTCTAAATCTCTGTCTCCGGTCTGCAGATGTATTAAATATGCTAATTTGCATGGATTGAACTTGGATCCATTTAATGTGTAGTATATACTTTTCGAGTTTTATGTCAGTTTTATTATTTATGCCATTTGTTGAGATATGTATCATACTATTCTCGTCATTAGCATATCTATACAATACTACTTATATGATTCCAGTCTTCATTTATATGATTTCATTAATTCATTTGTAATTCATTTTATTTAATTGCCATTATTTTAATTATCTCACTGTAAGTTAATATATTTGGCTTGAAAGAGATTTTTACCTTTGTCATTGAATTATTTACTATTCTTTTTAGGTATCAGGGTTTATTTATTTTTATTGTTGGTTTAAGTGTATTAATTTAAGTAATACACTTAAATTAATAATTTTAATAATTATTTGTATGTATTATTTGTATTTTGGTATCTGTTCATTTTGTCATTACTGTTTATTTGTATTTGTCTGTAATTTGAATAATAATTTGTATGCACTGTTTGGTTATTCCTTGTAAACTGTAAATCTTGTGCTAACTTTTATCTTGTGCTGAACCGTTATTGGCCCCAGGCTGTTGTACAGCACAATAAATATTAGTAAATAAATAAATAAATAAATTATTATTATTATTATTATTATTATTATTATTATTATTATTATTATTATTATTATTCACTGTTTTATCTTCAGGCTTATGAAGGTTGTAGTTGGTCACAATTTAAAAATATTATATAGAAATTATACAAAATCATAAAGAGATAATGGTGTAGGAGTGAGGGACTTCTTGAACCCGCAATTCCGTGAATGGATTCGCCGTCGTGGCACAAATGAATGACCACCCAGATCACGCGACCTGACGCTATTTGATTTTTCGCTGTGGGGTATCCTGAAAAATGATGTTTTTCCCTAGAAACTTCAGGATCTGCATCAGTTGCAATAGATGATCGAATAGTCATTCGTGAAAATCGATGAAAATCATGAGTTATGTTCTGCCATCTGAAAATCAGTGTCTAAACGTTATGAATCGTTTATCGAGAATCAGGGTTAAAGCAGGGAGAGGCACTATCACCTCAACTTTTTAACATCACTCTAGAATATGCCATTAGGAAAGTTCAGGATAATAGAGAGGGTTTTGAATGAACGGGCTACATCAGCCGCTTGTCTATGCGGATGACGTGAATATGTTAGGAGAAAATCCACAAACGATTAGGGAAAACGCGGGAATTCTACTTGAAGCAAGTAAAGATATAGGGTTGGAAGTAAATCCCGAAAAGACTAAGTATATGATTATGTCTCGTGATCACAATATTGTACGAAATGGAACTATAAAAGTTGGAGATTTATACTTCGAAGAGGTGGAAAAATTCAAATATCTTGGAGCAACAGTAACAAATATAAATGACACTCGGGAGGAAATTAAACGCAGAATAAATGTGGGAAATGCCTGTTATTATTCGGTTGAGAAGCTTTTGTCATCTAGTCTGCTGTCAAAAAATCTGAAAGTTAGAATTTATAAAACAGTTATATTACCGGTTGATCTGTATGGTTGTGAAACTTGGAATCTCACTTTGAGAGAGGAACAGAGATTGAGGGTTTTTGAGAATAAGGTTCTTAGGAAAATATTTGGGCTAAGAGGGATGAAGTTACAGGAGAATGGAGAAAGTTACACAACGCAGAGCTGCACGCATTGTATCCTTCACCTGACATAATTAGGAACATTAAATCCAGACATTTGAGATGGGCAGGGCATGTAGCACGTATGGGCGAACCCAGAAATGCATATAGAGTGTTAGTTGGGAGGCCAGAGGGGAAAATACCTTTGGGGAGGCCGAGACGTAGATGGGAAGATAATATTAAAATGGATTTGAGAGAGGTGGGATATGATGGTAGAGAATGGATTAATCTTGCTCAGGATAGGGACCAATGGCGGGCTTATGTGAGGGCGGCAATGAACCTCCGGGTTTCTTAAAAGTAAGTAAGTAAGTAAGTAAGTAAGTAAGTAAGTAAGTAAGTATGTAAGTAAGTATATCGAGAATGAGGACCTCCATTTTGAACAAAATCTGTAAAGGAATGTGTAGTCAAATATAAATTGCATGTAATTAAATGTAAGGAAGTGTTTGGGGAAAGTCACTTTTGACCCACCTTGCATTTAATTATGGTGAATGTGCAATGTCTCTGTAAGTGTATTTCGTATTTCGTCAGAGTGACACATTTGTATGTTTGAATTCAGCTTTCGTAGTAATTGCTTTTTCATAAAATGTAATATTATCAGTCATTTGATAGTGTAAATTTTCCTGTGACTGTCAAAGCCCGTAGAGCTGATAGCAATAAAATAATCGAAAGCAGTTTTCAAGTCACGATAGAACATTTTATTGATTACATTAATTACTCTAGTTTATCCTTGAACACTGGTCTTGCTCTGTACTATGGATTATAAATAAGATATAATTGACATTTTGTTACAAAGCACTCCTCAATGTTAATGTGTACACTGCGGCTGATTTAATTATATAGAGTGTATTAGAATCGAATACGCAAATATTGAGTAGTATGGAGGAGGGCAAAACAAACACTTTCTTCAGACAACATCTAGTCAGCGACGCTTCGTCATCTCACGATGCGACTACCAGATGTCTGAAGTATGGAAGGAAAAATGTTACAAATTTAATGAATATTTTTGAAATAAAACAATATTGTTCGAAGTGCCCTTCACTTAAAAGCAAACAAAGTTCACAGCGTCGCTCTATGGACTGTCTCACAGGGCTAAAAGTATTAGTAGTATCACAGATTGTTTTTCTCCTGTCATTATTGTGTGAAAGTTTCTCTTCTTAGTTGATAGATATGTTGTAATCAGAGCTGTATATACGGTTTTACAAAAATATTTCCAAGCTGGTAAAATACGAGGGTCATTTCATAAATAATGCACAGGTTGGCAGAACTGTGAAGTGGATGTCGCAACAATAGAGATGAGCTTAAACGATATTTTAAAGTATCTGTGACAACTGTGACTGTGACAATTAAATATCTGTGACTTTTATCGGTGATTTTGTCACACCGATATTTTATATCGATAAGTAAACACAATATGCATGGATTACACCGATATTTTGTCACACTGATAAAAATTAACAGGAAATATTAAAGAGCAATGAAATGTGAATACGATTTCTCTATACACACCACACATCAGTGATTTATATGGGAAAATAAATACCTACCTAACTAAACAGTAACAAGTCGAAAGTTAACCTCATGTACCAAGAGGTTATATTGTAGATAGTGAATCATTTGATAATTTTTAAATGTAGTTGGGTATGGAGAAATGGAGGTTATGTGATTATTCTAATCGTTTTAAAAATTGACCCTTCTTATTGTATATATAAAATGGATAAATTATTTTAAGTCGTGCATTAACAATATAATATTGAGTCAGAGAATAAAAATTAACGAAACATACTGTAAGTATTCGGAGAAATATTGAAAAATAATTACAAAACAAAACAGTTGATCAGACAGGATTTTACATAAGATAAAGTACTGGTAACCAATTGGAACTCGCTTCCGAGTGATATAAGGGGTTGTTGGACAATAGCTTCATTTAGGTCAAAATTACATAAATTCTTACTTAACAGATGAATTGCTGATTAATATTTGTTACTTATAATGAAACTAACATCTGTCCATTCTTATTATTATTATCTTTAATTTCTTAAATAGATTTTATCTTTAAAAATAGATTTACCTCTAATGGAAATTACATTAATATTCTCATTATAGAAATAGAAATATATATATTCTCCCTGTAACATAGTCCTAGTAAGCTTATATTAAATTAATTTTCATCATTTTACTAGCTATCTCAAATATTAAATTAATTATAATTCATTGAATTAAATTAGCTCATAAATTAAGTTACTACTTTACCTTATAGATTTATCTAAATTTAAATAAATGTGTAGTGAAGATTATTGCTGGAGAACCTTTTAAGTGTAGTGAAAATATTTGTAATTTAAATTTATGTATTGTATTGATTAAGGCTGGTTGAGTGGAAGAGAAGGCCTTATGGCCTTAACTCTGCCAGCAAAATAAAACATAAAATTATTATTATTATTATTATTATTATTATTATTTAAATCGTACAGCCCAATTGCTGTTATTGTATCATGCGCATGCGCAAACTCACGACGTAGAGGAGAAAATTTCAGTCACAAAATGCTGAATACGGAGCAGATTTCGATAGAAATATTTTGTCACAGATATTTCGCGTCATCAGTCACAGGTTCATCTGTGACAAAAAATACCTGTGACAAAATATCGGTTTGTGAAATATCGGCCATCTCTACTCAACAATGAAAATTACATTAGTTGCAGTTGAAGGACTGAGGAAGAAGCTCGTTGTGTTCGTTTCGTCCATAACATTCTCTGTGTTTAACAATCGTGAGGAAGGAGAATAGTCAACAGAAAAATAAAATGAAGCAACCGCAGTTATCGCATAAACTGGAAAGTAGGAAAATTGAAAAAAAAAATCATTGGCATGGATTAATACCGACCAGCCCAACTAAACAGATGTTATGCAAAGATCGGAATTCGAATTGGGACAAAATATACTCGACAGGTGATGGACAGTCTGCTCATTCAGCAATTGTGGTGGAAAGTGACTATCATAACAAGATCGTTGACCAGGTAAGTGTAAACGACAGAGAATTGGCTGAATTGCAGATCGCGACGGAGGAAGCGAGACAGAACCAGGAAATGCTGAGTTCAAGAATACAGAAGAAGAAAACATGTGTGAAGAAATCAGATAAGAGCGGCTCAAGTACCACAATAGCAATGAAGTTTAGTGACACGAGTAAAAATGCAAGTGATTTAACCAGATTAGTGGGAAGGAAGATCAGTGCCGAGAGGAGAATTGAAATTGTTTCTGTGAGTGCAAGAGCTGAAATGGTGAGAAGTGAATTGAAGAATACAGAGGTGTGAAAATTATTAGAATAATCTTAATTTTAACGGTTTTTTAATAGTTCCTTCACAAATATTAATTGAATTGATGAATATTGGTATATATTACTATACTGATGTAGGATATATTTACTACTAACAATGCCGGAAAGCATTGTTGTACATTCGTATTTTTCTTATTTTACAATTGTTATGGGAATTCAGAAATTATTATATTATGTTGGCGGAATTGGAAACATAAAAAATTATATGCACAAAACAGATGTATACGTTCATTTGAACCTTGACAACAATGTAAACGCAAAGAACAATTTGTTTAAAGCATTTCTTAATTAATTTTTATGTTTCCAATTCCACCAACATAATATAATAATTTCTGAATTCCCATAACAATTGTAAAATAAGAAAAATACCAATGTACAACAATGCTTTCCTGCATTGTTAGTAGTAAATATATCCTACATCAGTATAGTAATATTATATACCAATATTCATCAATTCAATGAATATTTGTGAAGGAACTATTAAAAAACCTTTAAAATTAAGATTATTCTAATAATTTTCACACCTCTGTAAGAATGACGAGTTTAATCCAGGACCAGAACAGGGGAAGAGTCATCAAGTAACCTGGCTACACAAGACGACATTCTGCAAATGATGAGCAGTTTTATAGAGGGAATAAAATAGGTAAGGAGTATAGGGGAGGAGGCTAGCTAGGATGGCGAAGTATAATTTTTTTAGTAGGTTATTTTACGACGCTTTATCAACAGCTTAGGTTATTTAGCGTCTGAATGAGATGAAGGTGATAATGCCGGTGAAATGAGTCCGGGGTCCAGCACCGAAAGTTACCCAGCATTTGCTTATATTGGGTTGAGGGAAAACCCCAGAAAAAACCTCAACCAGGTAACTTGCCCAAACCGGGAATCGAACCCGGGCCACCTGGTTGAAAATTAGTGAGATCGGAAAAGGAAAGGTACACATGAAGCAGACATAATAACGAGCATATTGGACAATGGTATAATATGCTTTAGTATCAAGTATTATTAGAAACAGTGTGTGTTCGATATAGTCTAAGTGATCTGAAAATCAAGAACAGAGTGATAAAAGTGTCATTTCTGAATGAATTAGAGAAGTGTAATAGGAAGCTAAGTAAAACGATAGAGATAACTGAAAATAGGCGAAGTGTATTGCGGAGGAGACTAGCTAGGATAGTAGGTATAATATGTAGAAAATTAGTGTGATCTGAAAAATGAAATGCACACAACAAACAAACTTATTGGACAATGGAGTAGTATGTTTTAGTAACAAGTATTATTGGAAACAGTATGTGTTCGATATAAGTGTACTGAAAATCATGAACAAAGTCGTAAAGTGGCAATTTTGAATGATCTAAATCAAGTTGTTAGGTTTTTAAACGTGGGAATAATGATCAATTTAAATGGGGTCTAAAATCAAATAATAAGAGCGTCTGCAAAAGGTATATCTGTAATGAACGTAATTCTGGCACCGGATACAAAAAATTGTGAGGTCCACATTACATGGATGTAAATGTTGGCACTCAAATAGAATACAATACTCTGTGTTTAGGTAACGAGAGCTAGAAATGGAGCCTATATGTGTCTTGGGTACTGTGACGATTGAAGACCAAAGATTGAATCTTTAAGTGGCAAACCCCCGTCACAGAAATCCACACTTCCACAGTGCTTTGAGTGAAGTTTGTGGTGAACTTACAGTGGACTGTAATACAGTTTCTTGTTGGGCTATTCGTTTTCGTGATGGTTCTGTCAGAAAGTTTGCAATGTTGACTTCTGTTGCACTGAACTAGCGGACTATCTCGATCTGTCGTGGGAAGTCATCAGCGGAATGCGGATCAAGGTACCGAAACACGTAAAGTTACGAACCGCTGTGTTATGTAGATCGAGAGTATTGAGAGTTTAAAAGTACAGCTACTCCTTGCTGTTCCTTACTCTCCTCACGATCGCGACAATACGATAAAGCTGCGGTTTGGCCACGACGATCTTCGTCGAACGAACATCGCCGACGATTGAAATCGCCAGCGGTCATCGTCAGAGAGTGGTTTCTTTACCAGCGAACTCCGTAGATCGATAGTAAATTGTTTTATATAGTTGACCATGTGTGATCAGCTGATAATATATGTGGATGACAATATGATAACGTTATAATATAAGTTTTGCCTTGAAAAACAAGTACGGATCTTTAAAGTACCGGCAGTTAATGTCATGTTTAGAAATGGATATACAGAGGGGTCTATTAATTCACTGATATTAAGTCATCTTGAAAATTAACCCACCAATTTTAAGGAATATTTCAGACTTTCTTCCGAACAATTTCATTTTGTCTTAAGTTCAATTGAAAATGATATTGTAAAATTATCCACAAAATTTATTCACAAACAATAAGCCCAGCTGAAAGATAAGCATAACTTTACGGTAAAAACCAATTATATAAACACTTTATTTTTACTTTTTACAATGTTTTTTTTTTTTTCATTTAGGAGCATTTATTTAGGGCATAATGTTACAAATAAAAGAAATAATGTGAGGAGGTTTTTGCACTTCTCTCCTTTGCTCGGAATTCCACTTCACTTACTATTTCACACTCTAACTTTTGCTTCAGTAGCTAAATCTGCCGCATCGTGTATTTATCCTTCAATTATGAATCACTTTACTCAACTGTATTAACAGTTTGCAAAATATAGATTTGTTATTGTTTACGTTGGTTCTTCTTTTTGGCTCATGTTGAACAGGGATTTGTGTTTAATCAATTAATATCTCATCTTCATTAGTGGAGAAATTGCAGAAAGATGTCTGTTTTACCGCCATTATGGTATATATGATGTATAAATCACATGTTATTAAATGATTTAATTCATGACCTACTGTAATTTTACAGTTGGTTTCTCGGCGATGATCGCCAGGATTTTGCCTCCAAGGCAAACGCCGACGATGTTCGTCGAGCCCAGCGACGTTCGTTGACGTTCATCGCCGTAAAGAAACCATGCACATTCAAATCAACGGGACAGAATCCCAGCGAAGATCGCCAGCGATGATCGTCGGCGAAGATCGCCGTAGCCAAGCCGTAGCTTAACAGAACAATGCCAGTCTTGCACAAGGTATCCAAGAACAAACTTCAGAAAAGATTTACCAACAAGTAATTGTTTAAATGGCGAACTTACTCGTGTTAATTATGTAAGCATATGAGGCTTACAGCTGTTTCGGTGCTACTTGACACCATCCTCAGAGCCTTCTGTGTCTCGGCGACATCTCGACTTCGCTGCCTGTTGTGTGGGTGCATTGGTGTGATGAAGAGTTGAGTCAAATAGTGCGTGTGTTCTGAAATTGATCTGTGTGTTGAGAATTTGGTTAGGTTGGTTTTTAGTGTGTCTGTATATTTCATATTGTTCTAGTGTGTTGAGTTTTTGGTTTTTGGTTTGTATTGTAGGATTTCCATGTCTGTATTTATGTTATTGTATGTATGGTTAGCATTAGTTATGTGTTCGCCATATGTAGATGTATTGTGTCCTCTGGTTATTGCTTTAATGTGTTCTTTGTATCGAGTTTGGAATGATCTGCCTGTCTGTCCAATGTAGAAACTGTCGCAACTATTGTATGTGAGTTTGTATACGCCTGTGTGGTTATATTTATTTGTTTTTGTTGTTGTTTGTGTGTTGAGATGTCTTTGTAGTGTGTTTTCTGTTCTGTATGCTATGTTGTATTTCTGTTTTCTGAATGAAGACCCGATCTTATGTGTGTTTTTGTTTTCGTATGTTAGTGTGATGTATTTCTTGTGTTCTTGTGTTTGTGTTGTGTTTTGCGTGTTTTTGTGTTTGTTAAGTTTTTGTTTTGTCTTCCTTATGATGTTGTCTATTATGTTTGGATTGTATCCGTTTTCTTGTGCTATGTATTTGATTGTGTTCACTTCTTCATTGTAGTGTTGTTGGCTCATGGGTATGTTGAGTAATCTGTGTACCATTGTCCTGAATGCAGCATGTTTGTATTGTGTGGGGTAATTAGATGTGTTGTATATGTGTGTGGTGGTGGTGGTGGTTGGTTTTCTGTATATTTTGAAGGTGTGTTTGTTGTCAACTCTTGTTATGGTGATGTCTAGGAAATTTAAGCTGTAAGCCTCACATGCTCACATAATTAACATGAATAAGTTCGCCATTTAATCAATTATTTATATTCAAGTGTTAAAAGTAGTGTACGAAAGATTCAAAATGGATTACGAACAAGTGTTTTAAAAACAAATTTCACTATAATATGAAAATGAAAACAAAGAAGAAAAGAGAAAAGGAAGAGAGAGAGAGAGAATGCCTCCCCCTGGAAATTGACAGCAAATAATGACCTAAGGAATGAGGTACAAAGAAGAATAAATCTGGCTAACAGGGCATATTATTCACTTTTACCAATTGTTAAAAATAAAATAATATCTAGAGAAATCAAAATCAAGATTTACAAAACCATAATAAGACTCATTATAACATATGGTACAGAAACATGGGTTCTGAATAAAAATACATGCAAACAACTAGCAGTATTTGAGAGGAAAATCTTAAGAAGGATATTCGGAGCAATTGAAACAGTGGATGGATGGAGAGCCAGATATAATAATGAGATATACGAACTGTACAAGGAATCGGATTTGGAGGCGCACATAAGATGTCAAAGACTGAGATGGTTGGGACACGTCACAAGGATGGAAACAACAAGGAAAGTGAAGATTGTCTTCAATAACAACCCAGATGGAACCAGATTAAGAGGAAGACCGAGAACAAGATGGTGGAACTGTGTACGAGTGGATGTGAATAGATTAGGAATAAGGAATTGGAGGGAGTTGGCGATGGATAGAGAAGGATGGAAGAGAGCCATAGAGGAGGTTAAGGCCCACCTGGGCTGTAATACCAAATAAGAAGAAGAAGAAGTTCGCCATTTAATCAATTATTTATATTCAAGTGTTAAAAGTAGTGTACGAAAGATTCAAAATGGATTACGAACAAGTGTTTTAAAAACAAATTTCACTATAATATGAAAATGAAAACAAAGAAGAAAAGAGAAAAGGAAGAGAGAGAGAGAAAATGCCTCCCCCCGGAAATTGCCGCCCTAGGCAACTGCCTAGGTTGACTAGGCCTAGACCCGGCACTGACGCTGACAGGCAATTCATGCGACAACTCATGAATCCTTGTTAATAGTTATTTGTGTGGGAGTTTTGCAGGATTTCCTCTTCAAACAGAGAAGAGCGACTATTGCGTGTGTGTCCACCTCCATGCGAAAATGCAATATTGTTACTTTCCCTCAGACGAGATCGACTGATGCAAATGTATCGATGTTAATCTGCCACCTGTATATCGCTCAGCATGAAAGTTCCTTCCTGAATTGGAGTTCCCACGGGTTCGCCATTCTCCGAACGCGTGCCCTCTAATTATATTGGCGTGTAATTCTCCCTTAGAGGATGTAAACAATACTCAACAACACTGATATAGCTCAATGAACGGGCAGGTATCGAATGTAAACAAATTAAACCAGTTCCACCGTCGATGCAGACACAAGCCTGACAACTGACTGGTGACTGAATACATCGCTAGCAGTGTTGCCAAGAGTTGTTCATATAATCCCGGTAGATGACTTTCGAAAACCCGCGATTTTCTAACAAATATCTCTAGATTTTAATGTGTACTTATTACTTATTATTAGACTTCGTGGAATTGCCACGAGAATCGCAAGGTTTACTGCGCACGCGATATAGACTGTATGAGAAGGGGGCGTGCAAAGGATGGAGTATGCCTCTAATATAAACACTGAGCAGTGTACTGCGGTTACAATAAAACCTGTATCCTGCATTCAAGAAATATAATGAATGATCATTGAAGTAGGAAATGTCTAAACATGTAAATACACAATTATTTTATAGTGAGATATATTAACTCTTAAAATTTAGTGTAAGATACTCACATCATCCTTGAATATGTGCATTGCAGTGAAGAGTTACGTACATTTTGAGCGACTGCAAAGTGAACCTCTTCCGATGGTCACTTAAATAGTTTTTATTTTGGGAAAATGTACGTTTAACATCACACGATGTAATACGTGCAAATTTGAAGAACAGAAAATCACTACTTTTTAGTACACCAACTTCAGATGTCTTGTCGTGACTTGATAGTACATCATTTATAATACGAAGTTGTGAATAGACAGAATTTTTAGCAATAACGTTTCTCTACTTACATTTCATTTTTTTTCTGAAATTAGTGAATTGTTATTTTGGATAACGGTTTCTGATACTTTATCCACTATATTAAGGGCTTCTGAGAGTTGTAGTTTATACGATTCTAATAGGATGATGCTTTTGGACACGATTTTAAAATTAGAATCAATGAACAGCATATCTTCCAATAGCTGCTCAGAAGGCAATGATTTTACAGCTGCAACAGCGGAACTGTCTGTGCTATCCAATGCATCAATTACCTCCATTATTTTGCCGAAATGTTCTGCATAATAATTAACAGCATCCAACCACGTTCCCCAACGAGTTAAGACTGGCTGCGGGGGTAAGGGTATTCCAGGGGCAATTATTTGGAACAGCAACACTCTCATTGTAGTATGTTTGATTGAATTCTTGTCTGCACTGAACAAATGTTAAGCTTTGACTATTCCAACCACAGTAATACAAAAACAAGTGCTTACATAGGTATACATTAGCTGTAGCTGCTCTATCTATTTGGATCGGTCACAACTCTTTAACATGAACTGCTTATACTACGAGACCGGGCAGTCGCTCACCTCCTCTATACTACCGTACATCGGCAACCTGATTGTATGCTGCGTGTGACAATTCAACGAAGTCTACTTATTATTGTTCAATTTTACAATAAATAATAATAATAATAATAATAATAATAATAATAATAATAATAATAATAATAAAGATAGAGCATCCACCTGCCAATGTAACGAATACTGCACACTTTTATCATTGCCAATGTGACGCTATAAAGCAATTTTGAACACTTTTATCACAGCTACAACATATTTCAATTCTTATTGAACTATATATATGTTACCATTAAAACCCGAAATCCGACAAAACCCAGTTTCAACTAGTAAAAACTAGTTTTAAAATGTAGATAGATAGAAAGCGAACTTTCGTAAGATCTAGAATCAATGACAGGTTGGGTTTGGTTTGTTTAGGTTTTTCTTTTGTTTTCTTTTTTAGGCTTTTATCAAACAAAAACCTAAACAAACCAAACTTAACCTGTCCTTGATTCTATAGCGTACGGAAACTCGCTTTCTATGTATCTGTATTTGCTTAAACTAGTTTTTACTAGTTGAAACTGGTTTTCATGGATTTCGGATTTTAACAGTAACATATATATGGAATTATCACCACGTTAACACATACATTATTTTACAAAATACACACTGAACTAATTAAATGTAATTATGAAAGCCGCCAATAATGTTAATATGAATTTCAAAGATTAAAAACCGCTAATATTCCCGCTAAGCGAGATAATATAATTTTACCCGCGAGACTGTTATCCAAAAAAGCTAGATTTAGCGGGAAAACCGCTGAATTGGTAACACTGATCGCTAGCCGTAATCAGCTGGAATCATTCAAACAGTTATGACCAGCGTCTAGCACGTAGGC
>JAJSOF020000009.1:17064295-17304295 GCA_025594305.2 Periplaneta americana | reverse complement strand
ATGACTCCAAACACAATATCCATATGATCGGGACAGAATCGTGGACCGTTCGCATTACAACCACATATATATCAGTCTATCTCTGTTTTTAAAATGAAGTGTGTTAAAAGTGAGATCTGCAGCTGGAATTGAACTGCGGACACTGCAGCATGGTCGTCTCTCAGAATTAAGTGAGACAGTAGGAATCGATATCACGACTCAACAAATCAGCTCGTCCGGAATCAATGCCGACCCATCAAACTGTCGAGCTTCGAAACAAGGATAAAGAATGAACTGGGAAATATCACCATGTTAAGGACAAAGAAACCTTGCAATAGATGAGAGAAACAAACTCTATCGTGTGTGATAATAGAGGTCAGATATTTATGCACAAAGAAAGACTGAAATAATCACCATGGAGACAGGAGGAAACGTGTACTAAAATATCAACAACAAATAACTTGCACAACGGCATATGTAGTAATGTAATTGTAATGGAATACAGTTGACGTCAATAAAAGCACAAAAACATAATATGACTTATAGAAATAAGGTAGTTTCTATTTGTAGAGACATGAAAACGATTGCTGGACTATTAAGGAAACTTGCAGATGCAAATATCTGCGTAATATCCACTAGATATTCTTTCATTACCAAGTCTCTGAAAGTAATTTTACTTCTTCCGAAGTATACATCATAATTATTATTATGATTTACTCTGATCTGAGAATATAACTCATGATAATGAAGTACTGCTTGTTTGAGGCTTGAAAGTAATGTAATTTTCCCTAAGATAGGTTACTAGCCTTATCGTTAGGTAGTCCAGTAGTGGGGCTGCCACTTTTAGCCTCTGGACAGGCTTGTAATGCAGCATTTCCTCTGCATTTGATGAAACAGTTATACCGCTGTGACTCGGTCGCCATTTCCTCGTTGGTAGAAACAGGGTGGACCACGGGAATAATAAACAATGCATTAAAAGCTAAATTAGTACAAAAATCTACAAGAATAAAAATATATAATACACTAGCATTACCCACCCTTTTATACGGAAGCGAGATTTGGTCATTAAAGAAAAAAGACGTGAACAGAATCAAAGCAACGGAAATGAAATTTTGAGGAGGACAGCAGGATATACTCTTTTAGACCGAAAAAGGAATGAAGAAATTTTAGAACAATTAGAAGTAGAGTCAGTAGAAGAAAAAATCAGCAGATACAAATTCAATTGGCTAGATCATGTAAGAAGAATGGAAAATTCAAGAATCCCAAAAATTATGATGCAGTATAAACCTAGAGGACATCGTCGACCAGGAAGACCTTTTAGAAGACTGCTAGATGGGGCCGAAACAGGTCTACAGAGGCCTAATTCGTGAAGGATGATGATGATGATGATAATGAAGTATTATTTCAAAGAAACCTCTACAGTTTCTACCAAAAGTTAAGGACACCCCTTCGAAACGAATGTTGTACTCTTGTCCTTACACTTATGTGAAATCCCCTTACTTACTTACTCACTCACTCACTTACTTACAAATGGCTTTTAAGGAACCCGGAGGTTCATTGCCGCCCTCACATAAGCCTGCCATCGGTCTCTGTCCTGTGCAAGATTAATCCAGTCCTTACCATCATATCCCACCTCCCTCAAATCCATTTTAATATTATCCTCCAAACTATATCTTGGCCTCCCCAAAGGTCTTTTTCCCTCCGGTCTCCCAACTGACACTCTATACGCATTTCTGGATTGGCTACATGCCTTGCCCATCTCAAACGTTTAGATTTAATGTTCCTAATTATGTCAGGTGCAGAATACAATGCGTGCAGTTCTACGTTGTGTAATTTTCTCCCTTCTCCTGTAACTTCATCCCTCTTAGCACCTTATTCTCTAACACCCTTAACCTCTGTTCCTCTCTCAAAGTGAGAGTCCAAGTTTCACAGCCATGCAGAACAACCGGTAATATAACTGTTTTATAAATTCTAACTTTCAGGTTTTTTGAGACCTGACTGGATGATAAAAGCTTCTCAACCGAATAATAACACGCATTTCCCATATTTATTCTGTGCTTAATTTCCTCTCGAGTGTCATTTATATTTGTTACTGTTGCTCCAAAGTATTTGAATTTTTCCACTTCTTCAAAAGATAATTTTCCAGTTTTCATATTTCCATTTCGTACAATGTTCTGGTCACGAGACATAATAATATACTTTGTCTTTTTGGGATTTACTTCCAAACTTATCTCCTTACTTGCTTCAAGTAAAATTCCCGTGTTTTCCCTAATAGTTCGTGAATTTCTTCCGAACAAATTCATGTCGATAGCATATACGCTTCCAAATCATATAGTCCGTGGTTCTATTCTCGAAGCGTACAACATGCGTGTTAGTCATACATCTAGGCTTCAGTGGCGAATAGCATAGATATCAAATAATTTTCTCAGAATTTCTTTCTCTATACCAATGCTATTATACACACTATTTAAAGGGTGTAATTGATGTTTTGTTAGTGAAGTGTTGTATCTATGAAGAAGTGTGTTGTGTCAGTGAAGTATGTTGTGTAAGTGAAACGTGTTTCTATCAGTGAAGCTTTAAAATTTATAGTGGCAGTGCAAAGTATTTGAACAGTGAAATGTTTTTGAAGTGTTAGTGAAATCAGGATAGAATCAGTGAAATGTGTCGTAGTTCCAGTGCAGTGAGTGAGTTGACAGCGAAATGAGTGTAGTGCTGGAAGGTACTTGTGCATGTATGAACATATATTCTTGGGTTTTAGTTCGAACTTAGGATTAAGATACAAATTAGATTTACTTTAAATGTTATTTTAAGTGATCGTGCTTCATTTAATTTAGGATACTCCCTGTTATTATTATTATTATTATTATTATTATTATTATTATTATTATTATTATTATTATTATTATATTATTAGTATTATTAATTTTTAATAATTGTGTTTATTATTAACTGTCATTATTGAGTGTAATTAGTTACCACTGCTACCGGGTATAAACCCATTTGCAGTGTGAATAAATACATACATACATACATACATACATACATACATACATACATACATACATACATACATACATACATACATACATACATACATACATACATACATACAATGCTGGGGAAAAATATAGGCCTATTCATACTAGAGATGGACATCACAATTCTCGAGATATCGGTCCTATTCAACAATAGAGGCTAATCAGCAACGATAGAACAATCATACTGAGATAATGGAGTAATGGTAGAATGAAATGACAAGAGAAATCGAAACTTTCAGAGATTTGCCTAAAACTAGTTATTTAACTATGTTTCACAGAATTTGTTCGCGTCGAACTCCGACCATTTTTCGTGAGAAGCCACCAACTAGCTGAACTTCTGTTGAAACTTATTTGTATTGCATAACGCGATCGAACTCTTCATCGAACTAGGACTCTCTGGAATCTGAATGGAGTCTCCACTGTTGAAAGTATAATAATGTTCGCTCATAGAAAAGCTTAAACTGTATGAATACAGCGTAAATTGAGATAGAGAAAGTTTGTGGGTGTAACTAAGTGAAAAATAAACAGATTCTTAATCGGTTGCTTCAGACTGTTTATGGGGAATTAGAGAAAACTTGATATCTGCTCCTCGGTTTAACTTCGTAGCCCTCATTACGTCTCGAGTAAATACCAACTAACAGGAGAACTCAGTTTATGAGGATTCCACCAGCAACGTTAAATCTCACAGGCGAAATTACAGAGACAGTTCTCTGAGTTCTAACACAACGCTCGTCTAAATCTTGATGGTAGAAAACAACTACAGCGTTCAGAGTTCATGGATTTTAGCAGAGTTGAAAAAACAAATGCATGTTTTATATAACACGCTATACATATTCCACCCACTCATCCACCCACACAGTGTATGTACTTACCTAAGCCAATCAATATTACCATTTACTTATTTATCTATATATATAATTTGAACTGGTAATGGAAATTACGGGAAAACGGCTGAACGGATTTTAATAAGTGGCCCCTCATTTTGAAGCTTGGAACCCAAAGTTTTTCGGAAAAGTAGTAGTTTTCAGTGAAATGTCAATTTTCCTACATAATTTTCCTATTTTCCAAAATCCATCTGTTGTCAGTTTTGAAAATTAATGTTATCGAATCACGGCCGACTTGATTGAATTTCAGAACAAAACACACACTACAATAAACAATAGGCTATTACACGAAGGCCATGACCTGCAGGATTGCCGACATATTTAGAGCTCAATTCAATTTGTTATTAAAAACTGATTCTGCAGTGTATAATAATTTTCTGAGTACAGCTGTATATTGGATATTCAAATCTACGAAACTTGAGGTGGTTTAATGACATTACTATCATTAGAAATTAAATATTATTATAGTTAATATAATGATGCATCTATTTTTCATTAATTGTACATAATATTGAAGCTATATTGATGACATGAAACTGAAACGTTTTGACGTTATGTAAGTAAATATAGAGAATATCTTAATTTAGATCTTCATTTCTGTAATTTACTGAGTGGCTGCTATATATAACTACAAAACTTACGTAAGATAATAATATTGTTTTTAAAAATCAAATATTGTTATATTTATTAGCCCAGTGGGGTTGGGTCTTTTTCATATACTTAATGGCGGTGTAGTGTAGATATTGATATGTGTCATTGTCTTCAGTATCGGCTCAAGAGAGCGCAAAATTACAGTTCCTAAGGAAAGATAAAAGGTATTACTTACTGATAAAATAAGAGGCCTAGAAAATTTTGTAGTCTCCAGATCATTTCAGCAAGATCTCTTAGTAGGATAAAATGATTTTACGCTCTACATTTCAAGTTCTACATGCAGCAGCTATACGAAAATGCTATTGTTCGAAAGCTTAGCAAACCTGACATTTTTTTAACTTTTGCCTACAATCCACAATGACCTGAAATAGCTACTGCTATCGTCCTGACATTGATACTTGCATTTTCGCGTTGATACTCAAAAACTGAAATTGGACAGGTTCAAGAAAAAGTATTTGGCCTAAAGAAATCCATTCAGAGGGAGTATGTTTCATTATTATGGAAGCAAATAACTATCAAAAAGACAAATATTCTTCATTGAAAATAAATCTGAAAAATTTTTATTTGAACGTCTAACGAACTTAGTTTGCAGCAGCATTTGCTGCACAAGCCACTAGTATATCTATATTACTATCTATTTGCCTGTCCGTGAGACTGTTTTTTTTAAGTCTATCTGCTTATTTTCTCACATAGATAATAATTCATTCATCCATATAAGTTTATTACTCTGTCCATCCACCCACCTATCTTCCTACCTACTTCTCTACATCAGTGAACAACTGCACCAACCAATCAATAAACCAATCAATCAATCTACTAATCAAACAGTATATCTGCCAATCAGTCAATCTACCAATAAAATTCGTCAACCTACCAATCAATCAACTAATCAATCCGTCAATCTACCAATAAAATTCGTCAACCTACCAATCAATCAACTAATCAATCCGTCAATCTACAAATCAGTCAGTGAATCTACCTATCAATCAACAAGTCAATCTACCGGTAAATCAGCCAATTTACCAATCAATCAGACAATCTACGATTCAGTCAATCTACCAATCAATCAGTGAACTACCAAGTAATAAGTCAATATACCAATAAACCGATAAATCTACTTATCAATCAACCGGCCAACCTATCAAGCATTCAGTCTACCAATCCATCAGTCACTCTACAAATCAGTCAGTTTACCAATCAATCATTTAATCTACCAATCAATCAGTTAATTTAACTACCAATTAGTTAATCTACCTAACAACCAATCTACGAACTAATCAACGTACCAATCAATCTACCTATCAATCAACTTACCTATCTACCAATCAATCAATCAATCAATCTACCTTTCAATCAACTTACCAATCTACCAATCAATCAATCTACCAATCAATCATGCTATCTGCCAATCAACCAGTCAATCTACGAATCAATTAGTCAATCAACCTAGCAATCAGTCAATCTACGAACTAATCAATATACCAATCAATCTATCTATCAATCAACTAGTCAATCTAACAATCAATCAGTCAATTTACCTATGAACCAATCAGAGAATCTACAAATCACTCATTCAATCTACCAATCAATCAGTTAATCTACCTATCAATCAGTTAATCTACCTATCAATCAGTCAATCTACGAACTAATCAGTCAATGTACCAATCAATTTATCTATCAATCAACCTACTAATCAACTAGCCAATCTAACAGTCAGTCTATCAATCAATCGGTCAATCTACCAATCAATCAATTTACTAATCATTCAATCTACCAATCATTCAATCTGCCAGTCATTTATTCAATCTATCAATCAATTGGCCAATCTACCAATCAATCAGTCAATGTACCTACCAATCAGTCAATCTACGAACTAATCAACGTACCAATCAACCAATCTATGTATCAATCAATCTACTAATCAACTAGTCAATCTACCAATCAATTAACCAATCTACCAAACAATCAGTCAATCTACCAATCATTCATTCAATCTAACAATTAGTCAGTTAATCTACTATAAATCATCAATCTACGAACTAATCAGTCAATGTACCAATCATTCTACCTGTATGATTTGAGGCATTCTCGGCGTTGGTTCGCTAATATGTTTTCGCGGGATATCAGCCGAGTTAAGATTATGGAATGCTCCAAGCTTTCGACTGCTATCTCTGCAGCCATCTTCAGGGAAGTGATGTCCGAACAGAAAGTCAAAAGTTTATATAGATGTTAGGCTGTCTCAGGTGAAACAATCGGCCAATCCGGGGCCGGGAATTGTCATCGCTCGTAAGCTCCGCCCCTCCCGGGAAAGTTTGGCGGGCGGCGAGCCCTGTTCCGCCGGTTGGAATCGGTTGCCGTCCTCGGTCCGTGATCTTCATGACCTTGATTGTAAGAGGGCCTGAGTTGGTCTAAGGCCGGTGTCCATGCCTGATCTGGAGTCCACTGTCTCTGTTAAAGTTGTTTTTCTCCAGCTTGATCTCTATGGCCTCCTTGATTGTACGATCCCAGTAGTGGCAAATGACCTTGTGTGGTCAAACAGTATTTTATGCTCAGATGCATATGAAGAAAGTCAGAGGGAGGCAAATGGAGAAATTCCACAGATTGGCCCTCTCAAGCCAGGCATCCAACCGCTGGACAAGAACAAACTTGTCAAATGTATCAAGTAAAACATTGGACGAAGACACCATATCTACTAGCCAAGGGCCTAAATCAGCTCCAAGAAAATATCCAGTCAAGGACATTATCAGTGGAGTGAGCAAGCTATCTCCTCTCTTCCTCCTGGAATATCTGAAGAAGTGAGAAGAGATGTCTGCCGAATAATCAACACAGCCAGACCACCCAAACCCAATATCACGAGGAATGAACGACTAGCGCTCCGGGAGCTCAAGATGAGAGTATAGTCGTTCTCCAGGCCGACAAAGGAAACGCTACGGTGGTGTTGGACTCTTCAACGTACCACCAGAAAATTGTTGAACTAGTAGCAGACACGACCTACAAGAAACTGACACGTGATCCCACTCAGGATCATAAGAAGAACCACCACGCTGCTGAAATCTTCCTCGCTGCCTGCCGAATAAAAAGTTCTACTACCACACTCGGCCACACCACCTCGGAAAGATCCACAAACAAGGGCTACCATTACGACCCATTGTTAGCACCATCGGGTCGTCCACATACCACCTGGCCATCTAACCAACATGCTCCAACCCCTGATTGGAACGTGTGACATCATGTGATCTACAGAATTTGTTAGAATTCTGGAGAACATCAAGTGGTCCCATCAGATCTACTAGTGAGCTTCGATGTAATTTCACTCTTCACAAAGGTTCCGATAAAAGAGGCTCTTGAACTGGTAGGGGAACAATTCCCGGATGATATTCTACAACTCTTCCGACTGGCCTTGACTACTACTTCTTCAACAACAGTCTACGAACAAACCGACGGCGTGGCAATGGGCACCTGCTATTGCAACTTTTACATGCAGCACTTCGAACACCAGGCCCTAGACTCAGCCACACACAAGCCGAGCCACTTCAAGACGACACCTTCGTGGTCTGGCCGCACGGACAAGACAAGCTAAGTTCCTACAACATCTCAACAGCATCCACGCGAATATCCAGTTCACCATGGAGGTGGAGTCAGAGGGCTCACTGCCGTTCCTGGATATCCACATACACAGGAAAGCAGATGGTACTCTCGGACATGGCGTGTATAGAAAGCCGATGCAACATCTGTACCTGAATGCACTCAGCCTCCACCACCCTTCGCAGAAGAAGTCCGTCCTGAAGTCTACTACATCGCGCCATAGTCATTTCCGATATCAACAACTTGCCTGCAGAAATGGACCATCTTCGTAGAACACTACAACAAAACAACTACAGCCGGAGAGACATCAACAAAGCCCTCAAACAAGTTACCAAGATGTTACAATCTTAGACAGCAAGCAAGAACCGACAAAGAAAGCTCAATTCTACCAAAATAAGCAGAATCCTCCAGAAGGTAAATATCAAAACTATCCATAAGCCAAGCAAAATCCGGAGTCATCTACGTCAGTTAAAGACAGTCAGGGCTTAAGGACTCCAGGGGGATTTACAAGATTCCATGCGAGTGTGGCGAAGTCTAGGGCAGACTGGCCGCACAATAGAAGACAGAATCAAAGAACATAAGAGGAGCCTGAGGCTGTATTACCTGGAAAAATCTGCAGTGGCGCAACACAGCATAGAAAAGGAGCATAAAATACTGTTTGACCACACCAAGGTCATTAACAAATCAAGCCACTACTGGGATCGGACAATCAAGGAGGCCATAGAGATCAAGCTGGAGAAAAACAACTTTAACAGAGACAGTGGACTCCAGCTCAGTCAGGCATGGACACTGGCCTTAGACCAACTCAGGCCCTCTTACAATCAAGGTCATGAAGATCACGGACCGAGGACGGCAACCGATTCCAACCGGCGGAACAGGGCTCGCCGCCCGCCAAACTTCACGCAGGAATCCCGGGAGGGGCGGAGCTTACCGATGACAATTCCCGGCTCCGGATTGGCCGATCCGCCAACCAATCCCGTTTCACCTGAGACAGCCTAACATCTATATAAACTTTCGACTTTCTGTTCGGACATCACTTCCCTGAAGATGGCTGCAGAGATAGCAGTCGAAAGCTTGGAGCATTCCATAATCTTAACTCGGCTGATATCCCGCGAAAACATATTAGCGAATCATTCTACCTAACAATCAATCTACAATCAATCAGTAAATCCATCTAGTTGTCAATCTATCTACACACCTGTCAATCAACCAATCCGACCAAACCCTCAATCAACTTGTTACTATTTACTCCCCTCCCTCACTCAAACGCTTTCCCTACCTCTCTCCCATTCCTTCATCCGTCCACCCATCCACCAACAAACCAGTAATTCGATAAGTCAATCACCAGCCAAGCTCTCCCCTATCATCAGGAAGGACACACGTTTATCTCCAGTGATGTGGAAGCCTCCACTCGATAAGACACCGCAGACAACAGATGAATATTCATGCATCTGTGTGGGACTTAATATAATGCCACTGCTTCCATCCAGGATTACGGCTACATACACATTGGAATTTATATACTTTTCCCCACATAGGAAGTCATGAACGAAGGTAGTTAAAACAATTTTAAACCGGAAATGTAAAAGTGAAGTTCACATCGCAGTCATATCCTGTTTATTTTTTTGGCACTAGGACGAAGAGAGAGCATCGAGGCGCCGCATGTGGCTGCCATGTAAATTTAATGATCTGCTCTAAACTTACCCTTCGACTCATAAATATTTTCTGATGCTAATCATCGATGTAACATTTATTGTGGGTCGTAAGAACCCATCTACATCAGCCAGTAGAAACCACGCAATAAGAAAGAGGTAACTGCAACATTAATAGCTACTAAGAAATATTATTAGCAGTTATGATAATAATATTACACTCGTAATAATTATATTAATTAATGTTTCAAGTAAGTAATCCAAAATTCACGATATCTGCCATATTGTATGTCGGAGTAATAAGTAATACTCTCGGTATTTTTAAATCGGTAACTTTCCCGGAATATCAATTTAATGACGTTGTACAAAACTTTGTCCAAATTCTATTGAGAAGAATAATTATTCCATATGTAGATTAAATTATTGTAGATCATCAATATGGTTTTATAATAACACATCGTCTATCGATCAGATTTTTTGTTCGATAGATATTGGAAGAAAATTGGAGTATAAGGACACATCACATCAATTATTCATAGATTTCAAAAAGGCATATGACTCAGTTAAGAGAGAGGTTTTATATAATAATCTTATTGAATTTAGTATCCCCAAGGAACTAATTTGATTAATTAAAATGTGTCTCAGTGAAACGTATAGCAGAGTCTGTATAGGCCAGTTTCTGTCGGATACTTTTCCAATTCACTGCGGGCTAAAGCAAGGAGATGCACTATCACCTTTACTTTTTAACTTTGCTCTAGAATATGCCATTAGTAAAGTCCAGGATAACAGAGAAGGTTTGGAATTGAAAGGGTTACATCAGCTGCTTGTCTATACGGATGACGTGAATATGTTAGGAGAAAATCGACAAACTATTAGGGAAAACACGGGAAATTTACTCGAAGCAAGTAAAACGAAAGACAAAATATAATCACAAAAAACATAAGAACACAACACAACACAACACAAGAACACAAAAATATATCACACTAACATACGAAAATAAAAAACACACAAGATTTCATTCAAGAAATTAAACTATAACATCGCATACAGAACAAATAATACTCTACAAAAACATCTTAAGACACAAACAACACAAACAAATACAACCACACAGACGAATACAAACTCAAATGTAACACCTGCAACAATTTCTGTATAGGACAGATAGGCAGATCATTTCAAACACGTTAAAAAGAACACATCACAGCCATAACAAAATTACAAAACACTTCCACATATGCAGAACACATCACAAATGCTAACCACACGTACAGAGACATCAACACAGACATGGAAATTCTCCAACCAAAAAGCCAAAAACTAAACACACTAGAACAATACAAAATATATAGACACACAAAAACACATCCAAAAGAAATTCTCAACACACAACTCAATTTCAGAACACACACACACTCTTTGACTCAAAATTACACTACACAACCACAACCCACAGGAAACAGAATAAAAGGCGCCAAGGCCAACAACATGCCGAAACATGCAAATCTAGTCTTTCAGGTGAAGCTCCCTATAAAGCAGATTTGAATAATTTCAAGGGAAAAATTGTTCATGCCGAAACATGTTAACCAGGAACGGTAAAATTTAATACGAGCAATACACATAATACATTGTCATATTCCGAAAACGATAGGTTTGGAAGTAAATCCCGAAAATACAACATACTATATATGATTATGTCTCGTAACCAGAACTTATTAAATATAATTATAGAAAATAAAGAAATAAAGATGAATGAAGCTCCTTTATAAGTATTTCTTGTTCCAAGCAATGTTTTGAATTCTTTATGTAAATTTATTAATAATTTATTTCATAAAATATAATGTCGTGATGGAATTAATCAGTAACTTATTGGAATAATAAATAACCCTGTACGAAATGGAAATATAAAAATTGAAAATTTAACCTTTGAAGAAGTGGAAAAATTCAAATATCTTGGAGCAACAGCAACAAATATAAATGTCACTCGGGAAGAAATTAAACGTAGAATAAATATGGGAAATGAGTGTTATTATTCCATTGTCATCCAGTCTTCTTGAGAAAAATCTAAAAGTTAGAATTTATAAAATAGTTATATTACCTATTGTTCTGTATGGTTGTGAAACTTGGACTCTCACACAAAGGTTAAGGATGTTCGAAAATAAGGTGCTTAGGAAAATATTTGGGGCTAAAAGGGATGAAGTTACGGAAGAATGGAGAAAGTTGGGCAACTCAGAACTGCACGCATTCTATTCTTCACCTGAAATAATCAGGAACATTAAATCCAGACGTTTGAGATGGGCAGGGCATGTAGCACGTATGGGTGAATCCGGAAATGCATAATTAAACTGTAAAGGATCAAGTTTCTATATTCGTATGATTTGTAACAATTTTTGTGATAAGTGCGTAAGATTAATGCAGTTTTTAGTTAAAAATTGAAAAACAAAATGTCTACAAAGCAATGAACAACAAATTTTTAGAGTCAGATTACTAGCCAATTAAAGAAACAACAGTAACAAATATAAATGATACTCGGGAGGAAATTAAATGCATAATAAAATATAGAAAATACCTATTACTATTCGGTTGAGAAGCTTTTGTCATCAGTCTGCTTTAAAAAGAGCTAAAAGTTTGAATTTATAAAATAGTTATATTACCGGTTGTTCTTTATGGTTGTGAAACTTGGACTCTCACTTTGAGAGAGGAACAGAGGTTAAGGATGTTCGAGAATAAGGTTCTTATGAAAATATTTGGAGCAAAGGAGGATGAAGTTACATGAGATTGGAGAAAGTTACACGACGCAGAACTGCACGCATTGTATTCTTCACCTGATATAATTAAGAACATTAAAGCCAGACGTTTGTGATGGGCAGGGCATATAGCATGTATGGGCGAATCCAGTGTTAGTTGGGAGACCTGAGGGAAAAATACTTTTAGGGAGGCCGAGACGTAGATGGGAGGATAATATTAAAATGGATTTGAGGGAGGTGGGATATGATGGTAAGGAGTGGATTAATCTTGCTCAGGATAGGGACTGATGGCGGGCTTATGTGAGGGCGGCAATGAACCTCCGGGTTCTGTAAAAGCCATTTTTAAATAAGTCTGTATCTAATGAGTGATTCTGCAGCGTCGTTTAAATTGATGATAGCGAAAGAGAAAGTAAATCATTTTTGTTTTCATTTTATAACGATAACACCTCAGTGATTTGTGCGCTCAGAGACGGTGTATTGCTTCGTTGGCGATGTTACGGACAGATACACAATCACACCAGCTGTGCCGCTTGGTTTCATGCACAACAGTTGGAGCAACTCGACATCAAGTTGGAAACAGTTGCACCGCGTCTCTATGGAGACGTCCACCGCAACAACGCGCAAGGAGCGCAGCGCCTCTTGCGGTTCGCACAGACACTGACGATGTAGCACATGTTCAACATTTATTTTGTTTCTGTGTTTAAGCTAACTAGTATCGTTCAGAAATTTCAGGTTCGATACTCCGTAACGGAAATGGGGATTTTATCTTCCACTCATTTGCGCCTTCCGTGAAAAACCGGCTATGCAACAAGTTTCCTTCTCTTTTACTCATTCTAACATTGATCCATTAATGTTATTATACAGGGTGATTAACGAAAATTTACAGTCACTTACGGAGCCTATTTTCGAAGACATTCTGACCAAAAAATGTCATATAAACATGTGTCCTAATCTCAATATTTTCAGAATTACGCTAATTTGAAGTTGTTTGTAAAATACTATTATTCTTTAGTTTTAAGGGTAAAAGAATATTACAGATAAATATTTAATTATTCAGGAGTATCATTTTTTAATTAGCTAGTGTTCTGAAGCTAAAAATGTGTTGTGAATTCCACAGTTGCTTCGTATAGATTTTTTTTTCGATTTTAACTACAAAATTACATTTTTCTTACGCATTTATCAAACACATGCATAATTCTGTGGTGTTTGGGTAAAGGGAGATAAGTCATAAAAATGAGTCCAGAGATAAATGAAAATTAAACTTGGAACCCTTATTACAAGTAATTTTCTAAACAAATAAAAACATCAACTGCTAGTATTCTTTGATTTTTGCACACTCACTTGTATAATTTAACTTGTGTGTTCATCTGGGGAACAAAATTCCACCTGGACAAAAATGACTTATACCCCTTTACACGAACACCACAGAATTAAACTGTAAACGTTCAATTTTCTATAGTCATATGATTTGTAACAATTTTTGTGATAAGTGCGTAAGATTAATGCCGTTTTTAGTTAAAAATTGAAAAACAAAATCTCTACAAAGCAATGAACAACAAATTTTTAGGTTCAGAATACTAGCGAATTAAAGAAATAATACTTCTGAATAGTTAAATCTTTGTCTGTAATATTCTTTTACCCTTAAAACTAAAGAATAATGATATTTTACAAACAACTTCAAATTAATGTAACTCTGAAAATATTGAGATTAGGACAAAAGTTTATATGACTTTTTGCTCATAATGTCTTCCGAAATAAGCTCCGTAAGTGACGGTAAATTTTCGTGAATCACCCTGTATAGTATAACCAAATCTGAGCGGTCTTCGCAGCTTTTGAAAGGAACGTTTCATAAGAAATTGCCACTTAATTTTCTGATAACTGCCGAAACGTTTGTAATGGTAGACAAATATGACAGAAAAACATGTGGTCAGTTTTTCTTGGGAAAGACAAATATGGTAGTTTCCCGTTGCATTCCACACACCACTCTCTCTTTCGTACCTTGAAAAACCCCAGGGGGTGGGGTCCAGCGTGGAGGTGAGGAGAATGAATTTGACTAATTAGACCCTTCGGACTTCACCGAAATTCACCGCAAGGGTTAAATATAATATAAACAGATAAAACTTTAGCTCACCCCTGAAAAAGTAGAACTCGGGCTCAGGGACGGATTCCTGAATTTAAATTAAGAATGTAATACAATTTGTTTTATGTCTACTACACAATAAGAATAGGCCTATATAAATTTAAATATACAATTTTTCATTATTTATAAAATCCATACGTAACTTTTTTAATTTAATACTAGTAATATTAGAATTGACAAGATTAGGATATTTAAATATAAATTTGTTATATGTTCTTGGGCCTAAATTACTACTGTGGTTAAATACTGTAGCAGTGTTGCATTCTGTTTCGAACAATCTTAAAGAATTCCTACCTTTTGTTTCATAACTGTGAGAATACAATTCAAATCTAGTTCGATTTTTATGTCTGAATTTTATAAATAAAATATAATAATTCTGTCTGATTTTAAGAACATTGAAGTCTAAAAACAATTTTTGAGATAGAAAATTAATATGTTTATGAAAGCATATTTTAATTATTTTCTTCTGTAATAAATAAAGTGGATTAAAATTGGTTTTAAATAAGCTACCCCATCCTATTACATTACAGACCAGAACTTTCATTAAAATATAGGATGGAAAGTTCGAGAAATAAATTGTGCGAGAGACAAAAGTATGTAGAACTGTTCAAGTGAATGGTTTATTGATTCAGAGGGAGGAAGTTGTACCTGCAGACTGAAACAAAAGAAGGCTGTTTTACAGCGCAAGGATTCAGATTTCCTCCCGTGTAGTCATAACAACGTCGCAACAGTCTGACCTTCAACTGTTTTCTGCGACGTAAAATGACTCGAAATTCTTTGCATTGATACTGGCTTTGTGTAGTATTTCTTCGGGTACAATTTTTCATTAAAAAAAGAAGTCAGCGTAAGTTTTGTGAGTAATGATTGTCAAGGGCAGAGATCGGAAAAAAAGATTATTATGATGGCAAGAGTTGTAACGTCACTGAATGCAGCCCGCTAAACGCAGAGAGCATCACAGGGAAAGAACGGGCATTTATCTTTCAGTGGCTGTGTGTAAAAAAGTCACATTCTTCAGGTTTTGCTAAACTATTCATACTTTATATAATATGAGTACGTTGAAAACAATGATCTATAATTTTACCTGCATTTTTTTTTCGTGTCACAAAACTCACAAATGTATGTTAAGCCAAACATAGCTGTTATGTTGGCAGCAAATGGTCAAAGAGATGGATATTTATTTGAAATATTATTTTAACCATGTCGTACATGTACTAACAAGGGAAGGGTTTCGGCTCGAACAGGAATTTCGTATCCAAAATTTGTATACAGGCCCATCTTTACATCTCTGTAAAGCTCCCAAAAGCATTCGTTTGTGTAATGTGTGGTTTGTCTGTTAGAGCACTGTACAAGTTGAGGGGTGGGGAGAGCACTGCACAAGTTAAGGGGATGGGACACCTTACCCGTAAGCCTAGCCTAGCCTAGAAGCTAGTGCGAGTGGTAAAATGTCTAAAGCCCATTTAAGAATATTTTTCTCCAACGTTCTGTCTGAAAATATTGCAGCTAATCAAAAATGTACTCAGTTGTGTGAGTCATTGAATGCGTACAAGAACGCAACCTTAATAAATGAATCATTCCAAGGCTAGGACATGGAATGTATGATCATTCCACCTAAAAAAAAAAAAAAACTAAATATTTCCAGTCTCTGGATATCTATTTCCTTAGACAATACAAAATATATGCTCGGAGGATAACAGATTGCATAAGGACTCTTGCTGAGAATCCAGAACTTAAATTGGGAAATCGAGTGTTTATAATGAAAATGCACTCTGTTATTCATAAGCAGTTGTCTGCTCCAGTGTACCGCCCTATGCTTCAATATTCCTGGCAGTCAGCTGGTTATTTGAATCCTGAACAAGTCTCAGACTTCAAAAAATTAATTCAGGTGGCATTTGATTTTTCAGCACTGGAGTGTGGTTCAGAAGATTGTTCAGGTGTTGCTTCTGCGTGTTGTACTTATTGCTCTGCTCCATGCTGTTTCATGCATTTTATAGAGAATCCTCATGTACATTTTTAAAGAAGTGTATTGACCAATACCAATCAAACGGAGAGTTACACAAATTAATGCTTTTACGGACTTCATCACCATTGTGAGGTAAGCCTCTGTACAAATTTTTAACCAAAAATTCCTGTTCGAGCCGAAACCCTTCCCTTGTAAGTATTCCCATCATGTCTTTTAAGACGGAAATTCATACTATGTAAGCGTTCGCATTCATCAGTTAGAAATGTCAAATCATTTTTGATTCGATTGGAATATTCTTAGCTACTGGAATATAACCATTTAAAGTTTGTCCCTTTTTTTGGCACGCACGCACACACACAGGGTCATACATAATCTTAAAGTTTTTTTGTAACTAACTGCGTTTATATCGGATTATTATTATTATTATTATTATTATTATTATTATTATTATTATGCAAATCTAGTCTTTCAGGTGAAGCTCCTCATGGTAGTGAAGTAGATTTGAATAATTTCAAGGAAAAAATTGTTCCGGGACGATTCTTGGTTGTCGGGTATCGATCCGACGGGACCTCTGGACAAGAATTGAACGTACCAGCGCTCTCCCAACTGAGCTATTGCCTCTGGGCAACTCCACCCGACACCGTCTCAACTCTTCCCTTTATATCCATCCCAGGTAACTCGCGTCGGCTGACGAAACGCCAGAGACCCTGAAACAAAATCGAGTGCACACAAACTCTGTGTGACTTGGAATTGTGGTTTTCTGTTAACGTACCCAGTGACGTATATATTATGCAAATCTAGTCTTTCAGGTGAAGCTCCTGTAAAGCAGATTTGAATAATTTCCATTTGACAAGGAAAAATTGTTCCGGGGCCGGGTATCGATCCGGGACCTCTGGTTGAACGTACCAGCGCTCTCCCAACTGAGCTACCCGGGAACTCCACCCGACACCGTCTCATAAACTCTTCCCCGTTTATATCCACACAACTCGCGTGGGCTGACGAAACGCCAGAGACCCACATCGAGTGCACACAATCATGGAGCGAACACAACACAAGATTTCACAGTGTGGCAACGTCTTGACAGAATTAGAACTCTCCACCGTAGCACAGTCTACTATATACAGTCACGAAGCTTGAGTTTTGAGGGTGCTATAAACAATAGACTATGACGGTTCTATTTTGCATTGCCTGTAATGGGGCGATATTAGCGATCCTAGTGGTGAGCAACTATATAATATTTGCATATTTACTACGTATTGAGCTTCGCGACTGTATATACTAGACTGTGGCCGTAGCTTCTACATCAGGGATGAGACGATATTAGCTCCCAATCATGGTAGAAGAGCTCGACCTTGATCACGAGCGCATAGCGCATTCACTACGTAGCGCCATAACGTAGACAACAGGGATGTACATGCACATGCAGCGAATAAAGGCAGCAATTATTGCAATAACTTGCGTTGCTAAATTTCTGGCTATGTAATAGGACTAATTACTAAGTTATTTAATATACATGTACATATATAAATAAATCGCAAAGGGAAGGGTTTTTTAGGAACAAAAAGAGAAATAGGAAAAGTTAATTGTATGTAAACCATTTTATTGTTAAAAGTAATTATTTATTATGTAAATACTTCACTTCATTGGTTAGGAGAAACTAATAGGGTCTACCTGCTCCACGTGTGTGATCTCTAAGTACTTTTGAGTATTTGTTGAAAAAATAATAATGGCAATATTGATTGAAATAGAGTATATTGATTGTGCGATTGTGAAAATGTAGCCCTTACTCTCCAGTCGTGATTATGTAGCGAGTTTTCTTAGAGTGATTTGTGATATGCACGTACCACGAAAAAACAAATTGTTTAAATTAATTTTTGGGGTCAATCATTTAAGGGGATATATATGACTTTTAAAACTTTTACGATTTCGGCCAAAATTTGTGAAATTTAAACTATATAAACAGATCTATAATAATATCATCTGTACAAAATTTGGTGCAATTAGGTCTAATAGTTTTGAAATTATATTTTAAGTATATTTTATATTGACGTTAATAAAAAAGCTCCTTGCATCAAAGTTTTCAAAAGTGTTTAGTTCATATTTGCTCAAAATCCTGAAAATAGTTATTGGAATAAAAGTGAATTAGCATTTTGAGCTTAGTAATAATATAAGTTAAAGTGCAATCAGAGATAAAATATTATTTCTAAATTAAAGAAACACGTAGTCTAATAAAAGTAAATATCCAGAAACAAGCAACAAATAAAACATCAACAATACATTTAAAATAAACAAATAAAAGGAATTTAGGTACAATCTACTGACCCAAATGTAAATTAATTTACCTTCGATGTCAATTCCGAAATGAATTTATTTCTCTCTTCTCCTGAATAATGCCTATATTTTTTTTTTTCATGTTGCGTCTCATAATGCCGTTTTATGTTACTTTTTTTGAAAATATTTTTTTTTACACAACAAACACTGGACTTCATCACCATGTTCGAAGCATAAATATTGTATCTTCCACTCTTCCTTGAAAGCTTCAAGCGCTTCCGGTCCGTCATGATGCGCTGTGTTCTAAGATCTGTACATCCTTTAGCAATGTTTACAGGTAAAAGAGCTCCGCGCGCTCGCAGCGGGCATAAAAGAACTCTCGCTCGCAATTATTAATTACTAGACTTCGTTGAATTGCCACACGCAGCATGCAATCAGGTTGCCGATGTACGGTAGTATAGAGGAGGTGAGTGACCTCCCGGTCTCGTAGTATAAGCAGTTCATGTTAAGAGATGTGACCGGTCCAAATAGATGGAGCAGCTACAGCTAATGTATACCTATGTAAGCACTTGTTTTTGCATTACTGTGGTTGGAATAGTCAACGCTTAACATGTGTTCAGTGCAGACAAGAATTCAATCAAACATACTACAATGAGTGTGTTGCTGTTCCAAACAATGGAATACCCTTACCCCCGCAGCCAGTACAACTCTCAGAAGACCTTAATATAGTGTATAAAGAAGCACAAACCGTTATCCAAAATATCAATTCACTAATTTCAGAAAAAGTGACATGTAAGTTGAGAAACATTATTGCTGAAAATTCTGCCTATTCACAACTTCGTATTATAAATGATGTACTATCAGGTCACGACAAGATGTCTGAAGTTGGTGTACTAAAAAGTAGTGACTTTCCGTTCTTCAAATATGCACCTATTACATCTTGTGGTCCACACCTGTGGAGTAACGGTCAGCGCATCTGGCCGCGAAACCAGGTGGTTCGGGTTCGAATCCCGGTCGGGGCAAATTGCCTGGTTGAGGTTTTCTTCCGAGGTTTTCCCTCAACCCAAGAAGAGCAAATGCTGGGTAACTTTCGGTGTTGGACCCCGGACTCATCTCACCGGCATTATCACCTTCATTTCATTCAGACGCTAAATAACCTAGATGTTGATACAGCGTCGTAAAATAACTCAATAAAATAAATAAAAAATACATCGTGTGATGTTGAACGTACGTTTTCCCAATATAAAAACTGTTTGAGTGACCATCGGAGGAGGTTCACTTTGCAGTCGCTCAAAATGTACGCAACTCTTCACTGCAATGCACATATTGAAGGATGATGTGAGTATATTACATTAAATTTTAAGCATTAATATATCTCACTACAAAATAATTGTGTATTTACATGTTTAGACATTTCCTACTTCATTGATAATTCATTATATTTCTTGAATGCAGGATACAGGTTTTATTGTAACCGCAGTATACTGCTCACTGTTTACTTCAGAGGCATACTCCATCCGTTGCACGTCCCCTTCTCATACAGTCTATACCGCGTGCGTAGTAAACTTTACGATTCTCGTGGCAATTCCACGAAGTCTATTAATCACCATCGTAAGACTGTTCTACATGATGTCGAATCTACGCGTGTTAGAAGTTGCGTATACCCTGCAACTACAATATTGTGACAGCGACGTGAGATTCGAACTCACGACCAGCGTCCCGCAAGAAAGCAGATCGCACAGGCTCCACGGAACACTGAGTGACGGCGCCGCGCGGTGGAGAGAAGAGAGGGGGGTGTATTACGTCAACGCGACGAGAGTGCGCGCGCATCTAGTGCTGGTAGAGAGGAGAGGGCTCTGGATTTTTCTGGAGTGCCATCTCTGGAGACGCATGGAACTTTCGAGGCTACGTCGCTGTGATTATAAAAGAAGAAGCGCCAGCGAACTCGAGCAGAGTTTTTCAGTTATTCAGTCAGTGAGTAAGCCAGAGCAAGCAAGCCAGTCAAGCAAACCGGAGTTCGACTCGAGTGTGCGTCCGCATCTGCGTCAGCATCCGAAGGCCTGAGTTCGAGTGCAGTGGACCGCAGTTGGAGGGACCTGAGTTCGAGTGCAGTGGACCGCAGTTGGAGGGACCCGAGTTCGAGTACAGTGAACTGTCTCTGAAGGTCTGTGGTTCGAGATACTGTGAACTCGAGTGACTGAGATAGAAGAACTGTGAACTGAGAACTGATAGTTCTGATTTGTAAATAGTGCTTTGTAAATATTAGTTAAGATTAACAGTTCATTGTTGTTCGTACTAGTCCAAGTAAATTGTCATTGTCGTCGGTGGAGTTTTATAACGAATATTGTGTCGAGTGAAAATCCAATTGTTGACGAGAGCGTTTAAGGCGAATTGTAGAAAGGAATTATTGTTGGAAGAATGAAACCCTGTTGTGAGTTAAATAAATTTACAATATTAATGCAATAACACAGTTATTATATGGTTGTGTGGACGGCAACAGAGCTTACGTTGCAGTCTGTGGGGGAGCATGGGACGCGACTTGATTCAGAGTCCGTGTCTTGATCCCATTACCTCTAAGAAGCGACTTGAATCTTGCACGTTAGACACTTTAATGAAAGCTCTATCTGGAGAGCCGTCTATCTTTCTGTCTGTCTGTCCGCATAAAATACAATTTACTGGCTTAGCTGTCGCCAAACCTTCCATCTCACCGGATATTGAATTATATTGAAATGACACTTTCTAAGGGATGACGCGAAAATGGGACCGGCGCTTTGAGGCAAACTATAGAGGAAATAGGGTATTCGCGAGAGTTACGAAGCTGCAGCTTTCCTCCGCTGCGACAAAAATACCAACTCGGTAATTTACATTTTAAAAAATCTGAAGATCGGAAACGTAAATGAAATTAAAACAAGTGAAACATCGAGCTCCAAAAAAGAAGAAAAATGTTTCGTTATTATTGTTGTTCTAGGGATATTTAATGGGTATCGTCTGATCACCTAATTGGAATAATAAATTATTATGTAAAATAAGACCTAAATATTACAATTAAAGTTTGAAAAGGAGCAAATAAATAAGGTTTAAAGTCTTAAGGGTTATCACGATTGGTTTAAACATGCACTAAAACAAGACGTAAGTGCAAGTTTGAACCAATAAATTATTGAGATTTGCGATAGATTAATTAGTTTAGGAAATTGTATATTTATTATGTAGAACTACATTTGTATATAGATCTTTTGTTAAATTATTAAGTTTTGTACTTTTGTGAACTATATCAATAAATCTATCTATCTATCTATCTATCTATCTATCTATCTATCTATCTATCTATCTATCTATCTATCTATCTATCTATCTATCTATCTATCTATCTATCTATCTATCTATCTATCTATCTATCTATCTATCTATCTATCTATCTATCTATCTATCTATCTCTATCTATCTATCTATCTATCTATCTATCTATCTATCTATCTATCTATCTATCTATCTATCTATCTATCTCTACCTATCTACCTACCTACCTACCTGTCCTGTCCTACCTATCTATCTATCTATCTATCTATCTATCTATCTATCTATCTATCTATCTATCTATCTATCTATCTATCTATCTATCTATCTATCTAATGGTTATCGAGTTTGTTGTTGGATCGCTGTTTCGAATCTTGTCCAGGGTGATGACTTTTTGGACAAAACAATCTAAAGTACGATTTCAAAAAAACTAGATTTTTGCAGATGTTTGATTTAATTTGGAGTAAAGAAAAAGTACCATAAGACTGGAAAATCGCAAACATAATAAATAGCCACAAAGGAGAAAATGAATGTCAGAGCAAAAATTACAGAGAAATCTCACTTCTTATTATTGCAAGTAAATTATACGTAGCCATTCTGTCACTGACCCAAAGGTTTCGATTTAGCAATCCTTTTTAATAACAGGACTAAGAATTTTGTCTCTTAGGAGTGCTATTCATAGACATTTCGCTAGCCCGCGCTACGAGCGTGCTAAACTAGCCCCGGCTATCGACTGGTTACTTGTACAGGATTCATATCAATTCATATCGCTAACACGGTTTATGAATACGAAAAACGTTAGTTCGCTGATCATCCACCGGAAGCCCGTGCTAAGAATTTCTATAAATAGGGCCCTTAATGATTTCTGTGCAATTATTTCTTAGAACTTTAATTTCTATTGTGTCGTTAATTTGTTTTGCTTTTTCAATTCCATAAATAATTCAGTAGTGGCCTTATGACTATATACACACAGACAGACAGACACACACACACACACACACACAGCTCTGGAGCTCCAGGAACAAAGAACGTTTTACTCTGTACTATATTCTTTCTACCATATGAAGAGTCCACTGCAAGAATGATGGATGTCACTTTCTTTCGAAAATGAACCAAGACTGTCAATGCATAGCTTAAGACATATAGAATGTACATAGAGAGTTATATGGCATTAACACTGATAGTCATTGTCCAGTAATGATCGGAAAATCACAGTTAAGCTTTGAGCGCTAAGCATTTCAAACTTTCAATTGCTTCTCTTGCAAAATGTATTCCAAATGACATCCATCATTCTTGCAGTGGACTCTTCATTTATTTTAAGTAGTTTGGGTTAATAACAATCAGCAATCTTACAGTTCAAGTGAATATTTTGACTTAGAAATGTCACAGTTGTTTTGAAACTGGACAAATGAAGGACATTAACTCATCTGTAACATCCATGAAATAGTAATATACGTTACAAGAGCGGTATGTTGACGTTTTCATGGTCGAGGAAAAGATTGAAAAAGCGAAACGTAGTTGAGCTTTTTTAATTTCCGAGAACATGAAAACAAACATACCGCTCGTGTATCGTACATTATTTTGTGCGAAGATCGTTTATTACATACCTGAAAGACGAATTTCTAATTAGTTGCAATGAAATCTCCATGTTGGTTTCTGTTTAATGACGGCAACTTCGGAAAACCAAAATATCTTTCTTCAACATTGTTGCTATAAAATATTTTCTGTGTTTACTATACTCCAGCAGGCCGTGATATACGTCTGTTTTTTTTTTTCCCCCCAGTCTATAAATGCGAACTTAAAACAAACGGTAAGGTTATGTCATGATTTATTTTTCATTTTAATATTTTAACAATATTATTTGTATAACATATTGCAGTAATAACATCGGCATCTGGAATCTTGTTGATTTTTTCACGGCTTCCTTAATGTTACTTGTATCAGGAATGCAATAAGTTTCGTGGAGTAGTAGACTTTACTTAATTTTTGCAAATATTTAAAAACAATAATTAACAGTGCAATTTAGGTGAAAGTGCAGTGGTAAGTTCCCAATTTATAATTAATACTATGTTAAACGTCTCTAAAAATAATATGTTAAAAGCCTAAAGCAGTAAAATGAATGTGGCGCTTAAGCGGTAAGAAGAGGGAAATTGTTATGTGTGTTACGCTGGGAATACTGAATGTGGTATTTCACACTTACCGCGTATTGGTTCTGTGCGGAAAGCAAGCAAATACGCACGATCTCGCACAAAAATGTGTGTAACATCCGTGACATGGAAGAAACAGCTTTAAAATATTTACCGATTATATTTCTGTGAACTAATTGGATGCCATCAGATTTACATAGCTTTCACATGGACACTATGAGAATGAATATCTTTCTGCTTGAGGCACAGACCTGTGTTTCACACTTTTTGTTAATAAAGTGTGAAGTGAGTTCACAAATCTTGTAACATCCGTGACGGTACCTTTTGTTTATTTTCTGCAATAAAAATAAATTTTATTTAAACACCGTTTTTTTTTTCTGTAAAATGACACTGATCTTCTAAATTGATTCTAATAATAAAAGTTGGCAAAAGTCGTTTCATTTTCAATATACTCGTATAAAGTTTTAGAATAGTAAAAATGTAACATTAGTGACAACTGGACTGGAAGCTTACAATCCTGCCATCCTCACAATATCAATCTAGACTATAGTTCCGTCGCTCTTATTTCCGGCAGACAATCAGGTTGGCTACATTTAAACGTGTGCGTCTTCTCATTCGCTGCTGATGACGTTATGCACTTCCTAAGGCTCGATAAATACTTAATATAATCGCCCGCCATTTTTGTTCTTTCGTTGGCGTGCGCAGAAAGCACACGAGGACGTTATTAGCCGCTCAATTATATGCTCAATTACAGGGCGTTTGATTTATTATCATAGGAGCTACGACATGATAATGTTTAACGGTGCGGCAAATAGATTCCTCGTCTGGTAGCTAGGCAACGAAAGAACAAAAATGACGAACGATACTACCTACCTAGACTTTATAGAGCCTTCACTTCCTAAGGTGTAAGCAAAGAGGAGGAGAAACGGTGTGGCAAATAGATTCCTCGTCTGGTAGCTAGGCAACGAAAGAACAAAAATGACGAACGATACTCCTACCTAGACTTTATAGAGCCTTCACTTCCTAAGGCGTAAGCAAAGAGAAGGAGAAACGGTGTGGCAAATAGATTCCTCGTCTGGTAGCTAGGCAACGAAAGAACAAAAATGACGAACGATGCTACCTACCTAGACTTTATAGAGCCTTCACTTCCTAAGGTGTAAGCATAGAGGAGGAGAAACGGTGTGGCAAATAGATTCCCCGTCTGGTAGCTAGGCAACGAAAGAACAAAATGACGAACGATACTCCTACCTAGACTTTATAGAGCATTCACTCCCTAAGGCGTAAGCATAGAGGAGGAGAAACGGTGTGGCAAATAGATTCCCCGTCTGGTAGCTAGGCAACGAAAGAACAAAAATGACGAACGATACTACCTACCTAGACTTTATAGAGCCTTCACTTCCTAAGGCGTAAGCAAAGAGGAGGAGAAACGGTGTGGCAAATAGATTCCTCGTCTGGTAGCTAGGCAACGAAAGAACAAAAATGACGAACGATACTACCTACCTAGACTTTATAGAGCCTTCACTTCCTAAGGTGTAAGCAAAGAGGAGGAGAAACGGTGTGAAAAATAGATTCCTCGTCTGGTAGCTAGGCAACGAAAGAACAAAAATGACGAACGATACTACCTACCTAGACTTTATAGAGCCTTCACTTTCTAAGGCGTAAGCAAAGAGGAGGACGGTGTGGCAAATAGATTCCTCGTCTGGTAGCTAGGCAACGAAAGAACAAAAATGACAAACGATACTACCTACCTAGACTTTATAGAGCCTTCACTTCCTAAGGCGTAAGCAAAGAGGAGGAGAAACGGTGTGGCAAATAGATTCCTCGTCTGGTAGCTAGGCAACGAATGAACAAAAATGACGAACGATACTACCTACCTAGACTTTATAGAGCCTTCACTTCTTAAGACGTAAGCAAAGAGGAGAAGAAACGGTGTGGCAAATAGATTCCTCGTCTGGTAGCTAGGCAACGAAAGAACAAAAATGACGAACGATACTACCTACCTAGACTTTATAGAGCCTTCACTTCCTAAGGTGTAAGCAAAGAGGAGGAGAAACGGTGTGAAAAATAGATTCCTCGTCTGGTAGCTAGGCAACGAAAGAACAAAAATGACGAACGATACTACCTACCTAGACTTTATAGAGCCTTCACTTCCTAAGGCGTAAGCAAAGAGGAAAAACGTCGGAAATAACAGCGACGCGACTATACCTTAAACGTTTCAAGCAATTATAGGGATCAGATGAATCCCCTATCAATTTTCTCAGCTGGAAGTACTGTAACTTCTTTGTTTGCCCTAAGGAAGCGCAGGGCTTGCTTTTCTGTTTGATAATATTTTATCTCGGTCGCTTAGCATGCTAAAGAATCTCGGCGTAATTCCTCGGCAGTGTCCTCAGGCAACCGCTCAACCCCGCTCAGAAAGCTTTCCACAGGTAATGGAGCAGGAGACACAGCAAAGTTGAGGCCTTTGACAAGAACGGAAATGATAAGAGCGCAGAAATGAGCCGCTAAAGTTGATCGCGGTGGTATTTTGCAAAGAATGCAAGAGTTTAAACTTGTTACATGGTCTGGCTTGATCCTTTCGTGTACATTTTTCTAACTGACTTACTAATATTGAATTGAATTGAAAATTCGTCAAATGACATTACAGCATAATATGGCAGTGTCTTAATTTAAAATATAAAAATATAAAACATCACTACATAATATCGTACAGTGTAAAATTCTTTCACATTAGAAAGGGGTTTCATTTAAGTTTAGATTTTACATTTCCTTTAAATGTCAGGATAGGTAAATTCTTAATTGGCTAGTGTTCTGAAGCTAAAAATGTGTTGTTAATTGCTTTGTACAGATTTTGTTTTTCAATTTTTAACTAAAAATGACATCATTCTTACGCACTTATCACAAAAATTGTTACAAATCATACGACTTTAGGAACTTGATTCTTTACAGTTTAATTACGCATCCTAATGTACAGATATTTAATCATTTTTCTTAATCACTAATATATTAGGTAGACAATATACTGTATTAGTACTTTTTGTACCCATTGTGATCTTATCTTCCTACTAGTATATATTTTATTTCTCTCATTCATTTTGCATTTGTGCTTTTTGTATTAGTATCTGTAATTTTACTTCTGTTTCTTAATTCCTTCTTCTCTCTGCATTAATTTTTGTATAATATCTATATCTGTATTCTTGTGGTGTGGTAGAGAAGGCCTAATGACCTTAACTCCGCCAGAATAGATAGATAGATAGATAGATAGATAGATAGATAGATAGATAGATAGATAGATAGATAGATAGATAGATAGATAGATAAATAGATAGATAGATAGATAGATAGAATAGATAGATAGATAGATAATAGATAGATAGATAGATAGATAGATAGATAGATAAATAAATAGATAGATAGATAGATAGATAGATAGATAGATAGATAGATAGATAGAATAGATAGATAGATAATATAGATAGATAGATAGTAGATTTTAATAGATAGATAGATAGATAGATAGATAGATAGATAGATAGATAGATAGATAGATAGATAGACAGACAGAGATAGATAGGTAGATACGATAAGTAGTAGAGGAAATAAGTAAATAAATAAATAAGTGAAAAATAAATAAATAAGTAAATAAGTAAATAAATAAATAAGTAAGTAAATAAATAAATAAGTAAATAAGTAATTAAATAAATAAATAAGTAAATAAGTAAATAAATAAATAAATAAATAAAAATAAATAAGTAAATAAATAAATAAGTAATAAATAAATAAGCAAATAAATAAATAAATAAATAAATAAATAAATAAGTAAATAAATAAGTAAATAAGTAAATAAATAAGTAAATAAGTAAATAAATAAATAAATAAATAAGTAAATAAATAAGTAAATAACTAAAGAAGTAAGTAAATAAATAAATAAGTAAATAAGTAAATAAATAAATAAGTAAATAAATAAATAAATAAGTAAATAAATAAATAAGTAAATAAATGAGTAAATAAATAAATAAATAAGTAAATAAATAAATAACTAACTAAATAAGTAAATAACTAAATAAATAAATAAAATAATGTAAGTATTCTTTATTATGTACATTTTAATAATTTTATTTAAACGGTAGTGTTCCCGTCCCATTCGAGAAATAACCCTAGCAAATGCCACTCGATAATCTGAGCTTCTTGGATGAATTCACTCAAATTCAATTTAAAAATAAAATTATGTACCATTCACAGAAATGTCTCTTAGTTAAGGTGTTTGTCCTCGAAGAAAAAAACTTGTTTCATTTGTTTCCAAAACACGTGGTTTTAGTTGAGCGTCTGACTTTATTTAATTAAAGTATCTCATATCTCTGTATTTAGGACACTCGAATCGTGGTCACGCCATGTAAAACAGCAGACGGCCGGCCTTCATGTTTCAGAGTCGCTACAAGACGCACGCTGCGCCTTCACTTTTTTATTTTTCATCCCCACGCGCGGCTGCGTGATGCCACCGGGCGGTCTGCGGCAGCCTGACCGCAGGCACATATCTCGCAACAGCGGCGTATGGGTCACGGCAGCTTTAAATCGATTCGAATTTGATATTCCTAAGTGAAAAGTTAGCTAAATTCACTCTGTTGCAGTCTAATGCCTTGAAAAAAAAATATTTATAAAATACTTCACAATCGATTTTCCAATAATGGGTTCTGTACTGCTTTTCATCTAACTCTAGCAAACTGACATTATTTATTTAACATCTCTTTTCAATTACAGAGACTATTTAGGGACGATGAAGTAACAATACAGTAATAACAGACCAATGGTAGAATGCGAATGGTAGGAGAAGCAGAAGTTCTCGGATGAAACCTGTCTAGCAGTCAATTCTTTCATTGATTCTTACTAAAGCTGTGTGGGGTCAAACTCCTATCCTTTGGCCAGAATTTGTTTACTTACTTATTTATTTATGTATTTATTTATTTACTTATTTACTTACACTTATTTATTTATTTACTGGCTTATTCATTTATATATTTATTTATTCATTCACTTATTCATTTATTTACTTATTTGTTTATTTACGTATTTGTTTATCTATTTACTTATTTATTTATTCACTTATTTATTTACTTATTTGTTTATTTACTTATTTATTTATTTATTAACTTATTTATTTATTTACTTATTTGTTTATTTATTTATTTATTTACTTATTTATTTAGTTATTTATTTACTTATTTACCTATTTATTTCTTTACTTTTTTACCTATATATATTTATTTATTTACTCATTATTTCTTTACTTGTTTATTCACTTATTTATTTCCTTATTTGTTTATTCACTTATTTATTTATTATTTACTCATTTATTTATTTATTTATTTATTTATTACTCATTTATTTACTTATTTACCTATTTACATATTTACCTACTTACTTATTTACCTCCTTACTTATTTACCTACTTATTTATTTATTTACTTATTTATTTATTTACTTATTTATTTATTTATTTTATTTATTCACTTATTTATTCACCTATTTATTTATTTACTTATTTGTTTATTTATTTACTTATTTATTTATTCACTTATTTATTTACTTATTTATTTATTTACTTATCTATTTACTTATTTATTTTTCACTTATTTATTTACTTATTCATTTAGTTATTTATTTACTTATTTACCTATTTATATATATTTATTTATTTACTCATTTATTTATTACTCATTTATTTACCTATTTACCTATTTACATATTTACGTACTTACTTATTTTCCTCCTTACTTATTTACCTACTTATTTATTTACTTATTTACCGACTTATTTATTTACTTAGTATTTATTTATTTATTTATTTATTTATTTATTTATTTATTTATTTGTTACATAACAGTCTTTGCACATTGTAAATGGTGTAATACACCTTGTCAAATGCCATTACTAAATTATTAATCTGACTGACTGAATAACTATTGAACTTTGAACTACTGGATTTACAATGTGCAATACGAAGAGAGACTTAAGAGAATAGGTGAAATTTTGGTAATTTTCATAAAAGAATCGCATTTTTGTTTTCTTGTGAAAAATAAATCAGCAATCTCTTATTTATACAGTGCGTTCGTAGCTCGGTCGGACCGTTCCGCGGCGGCCTTGGACTGGGTGAAGATTGGGGAAAGCGACTTTTAACCCATCCTGTATTACCAGTTCCTCTATGTTACAATGCATGCCTTCTGATCAGTCCAGTTATCAATATGCATGTACCGTATGTTTGCGTATGTATCTATATCTACGTTCATGTATTTATATCTCTAACACGTGCTATAGGAATGCTGGTTGAGTTAAGTCGCAAAGTGTGCTGCAGTGAACTGCATAATGTGTCAGTCCTGAAGTACAAATATTGCTACTCTCTAGACTGTAATATGTAGTCTTCTCGGAAGATTTATTGCTTTTAGGTGTTATGTGATGTTCCCAGTCGTAACTTCTGCCACTGACATGACAGGCATTACTTTTACAAGATGCAGTTTCAGAATGTCTCTGATTTCAATTGTCTAGTTGACATATTTCATTCCTCAGATTCAGTTTTCTTGAAGCTACAAGTGAGACAAAGTGAATTTATTGTCACTGTGGCATTAAAGAATTTATCTATAGTAATCTCAGACCTCGAGTGACATTTATTAGGACTACTTCGTGAATAAAATATAAATGTAAATAATATAACCCTGAAATTCGCTCACAAAATGTTAATAATTGTATTTTTATGAATACTTAACCTATTCAGACATTGTGAAGTCGAAATAGATGAATAACGATTACTGCAATAAAGAAATTGAATGTTATTCAGTAATGCCAATTGAGAAAAGCGAAATACGAGTTTTAAAATGTTAATTACATGTACTACGCTTTTCTCTTGTTATTATAGCAGAAATACGTTTTCATTATCTGCTGAAATCATAATTTATTTTAAACATTTTATAGTATAATTATATATATTATTTTATTCGTGACCAAAATATTGTACGAAATGGAAATATGAAAATTGGAAATTTATCCTTTGAAGAGGTGGAAAAATCCAAATGCCTGGGAGCAACAGTAACAAATATAAATGATACTCGGGAGGAAATTAAACACAGAATAAATATGGGAAATGCCTGTTATTATTCGGCTGAGAAGCTTTTATCATCCCGTCTGTTGTCAAAAAGTCTAAAAGTTAGACTTTATAAAACAGTTATATTGCCGGTTGTTCTTTATGGTTGTGAAACTTGGACTCTCACTTTGAGAGAGGAACATAGGTTAAGGGTGTTTGAGAATAAGGTGCTTAGGAAAATTTTTGGGGCTAAGAGGGATGAAGTTACAAGAGAATGGAGAAAGTTACACAACACAGAACTGCACGCATTGTATTCTTCACCTGACATAATTAGGAACATTAAATCCAGACGTTTGAGATGGCAGGGCATGTAGCACGCATGGGCGAATCCAGAAATGCATATAGAGTGTTAGTTGGGAGGCCGGAGGAAAAAGACCTTTGGGGAGGCCGAGATGTAGATGGGAAGATAATATTAAAATGGATTTGAGGGAGGTGGGATATGATGATAGAGACTGGATTAATCTTGTTCAGGATAGGGACCGATGGCGGGCTTATGTGAGGGCGGCAATGAACCTTCGGGTTCCTAAAAAGGCAGTAAGTAAGTAAGTAATGTTCAGTTTAATTCTAAAAAAAAGTTAATTTTAAAACATTTACCTTAATTTTTTTTTAGAATTTCAAGAACTAAACAATCTCACAAATTACAAGAAAAACATAACTTAACTTAAAATGCATTATAATGAACATCTATGATAAAAGCAAACAAGAAGAACATAAATTGTTATTAGCATTGCTATAAAGTCCAGCTGAAATTGGATTTTCAAATAGTTTTATTTTTTCTCTCTCTTCTCCAAAACTTTATCAATTTTCTTCATTTTTGAGTGGATATGTCTATTAATTCTGAAGCTAGTGAACTTTCAGCAAAATTTTTCCTCTTTAATGCCATCTGCAGTCTTTTCCTCCCTTCTTCTAGAAGATTCTCAGCAGTTATCTTCTCTGGTACTGCTTCTTTTCCATTAGTATTCTTGATAGCTACGATAGCTACTTCATCTTTTACCTTCTTCACGGCCTTATATCTGTCCTCTTGTTCTCTTTGCTTTTCCATGGCCGCTTTATATTTGCATGAGATTCTCTTGCAGCGTCTAACATTTTCTTTGTGATTTCGATGTCTTTATATGAAAACTCAGTAAAAAGTTGGGAAATTAGGACATATTACTAAAACGTAAGACAAAGTAGGGCATTTTACACAAAAGTAGGACAAGTGGGAGTCCTACATTTCACTCTAGTGCCGAGGTCATGAAAGCTTGGGCTTCTACCTCCATCCCTCCCGTACGCCTTCATGACATATGAAAAGGATACTAAATAATAATATTAATATTAATGATAATACATAATAACTATTATTATTATTATTATTATTATTATTATTATTATTATTATTATTATTATGGTTGTGAAACTTGGACTCTCACTCTGAGAGAGGAACATAGGTTAAGGGTGTTTGAGAATAAGGTGCTTAGGAAAATATTTGGGGCTAAGCGGGATGAAGTTACAGGAGAATGGAGAAAGTTACACAACACAGAACTGCACGCATTGTATTCTTCACCTGACATAATTAGGAACATTAAATCCAGACGTTTGAGATGGGCAGGGCATGTAGCGTATGGGCGAATCCAGAAATGCATATAGTTAGTTGGGAGACCGGAGGGAAGAAGACCTTTAGGAAGGCCTGGACGTAGATGGGAGGATAATATTAAAATGGATTTGAGGGAGGTGGGGTATGATGATAGAGACTGGATTAACCTTGCACAGGATAGGGACCGCTGGCGGGCTTATGTGAGGGCGGCAATGAACCTTCGGGTTCCTTAAAAGCCATTTGTAAGTAAGTATTATTATTATTATTGTATTAAATTATTTCATTGCACCCATATCAAAGGAAAGTATACAGGGTGATTCAAAACGATATACCGTCCCTTACGGAGCTTATTTCCGAAGACATTCTGAGCAAAAAAATGTCATATACACATTTGTGCTAATCTCAATATTTTCAGAGTTACACCAATTTGAAGTTGTTTGTAAAGTATCATTATTCTTGTGTTTTAAGGGTAAAAGAATATTACAGATAAAGAATGAACTATTCAGGCCTATCATTCCTATACTTAGCTAATACTCTGAAGCTAGAAATGTGTTGTGAATTCCATAGTTGCTTGTTAGAGAATTTTTTTCAATTTCTAACTGCAAAATTACATTTTCTTACGCATTTATCACAACAATTGATACTACAAATTACACAACTCTTATAAATTCTTTAAGACGGTACATTTCTACGAAATGCTCACTTTTTTTATATCCTGGGAAAGTACTGTATGTAATATGCAGGGAAAGGATTTATATGTAAATACATATTTACTTATAAAGCTAATATAATTTATATTTTGCATTATCTTTATGTTTCACAATGTGTAGGGTTGAAAAATCCTACTTTTATTTTCCATATTTTTCCATATTTTAGAGTTTAGTACATATTTTCGTTAATTTCCATATATTTTCCATATTTCATATAAAACAGTCCATATTATATTAGGTTTAACAATAAAACAAAACAAAATTCCATTAACTTTTAAAAATACATTTCAACAATAGAGATTTAAACACATGTTCAGTAATCCCTTTAACATCAGAGTTATTTGAAAATTAGCAGTCCTATCAACAATGGGAAAGTAAGTTACAAAACTGTATTAATTTAATTTAAAATTTTTAACAGACTTCAGTTGTGCAGCTCAACAGTTAAATGCCAGTCAGAGTACACATAGGTTCAGTTTTGTAAATCATACTATAAAGACGGTAAATATGCCAAAAGTACGTCATTCAGTCAATTTAAAATCAAAACTAACAAGTTACATTTCAGAATTTAAAGAAGATGGTTTATCAACTGACAATAAAATATTATTTTGTAATTTGTGTCAGTGTGCAGTATCATCTACACAAAAGTTCCTGGTGGAACAACACATTACAACTAGTAAACATCAGGCCAACAAACAACTAAATTCCAAGCAGAGACAATTGTTTTTAACACAACCAACAACATCGAATGTAAGATCTGAGTTTAACATCGACCTGTGCCGTTCTCTCATCTCTGCTGATATTCCTCTCTACAAACTAAAGAATAAGGTCTTCAGGGAATTCCTTGAAAAATATACTCAACATACAATCCCGGATGAGTCAACACTTAGGAAGACGTATGCTCCATCCATCTACGATGAGACAATACAGAAGATAAGAGATGAAATTAAAGATAGTTCAATTTGGGTTTCCATTGATGAGACTCCCGACAAAGAAGGTAGACTTGTTGGTAATGTAGTTATCGGTTTGTTAAGTGAACAATATTCTGAACGAATTCTTTTACATTGTGATGTTCTAGAAAAGTGCAATAACAAAACTATAGTTAAACTGTTCAACGAAGCTATGGGTATCCTGTGGCCAAAGGGTATTATGTACGATAATGTGTTATTCTTTATTAGCGATGCTGCCCCTTATATGGTCAAAGCTGGACAAGCATTATCTGTTGTATATCCTAAATTGACTCATTTTACTTGTGTGGCGCATGCATTTCATCGTGTGGCAGAAGTGGTCAGAGACAATTTCCTAAAGTAGATTTGTTGATTTCATCAGTGAAAAAGTATTTCTCAAAGCTCCCAGTAGAGTTAACGTGTTGAAAGAAATGTACCCTGAAATTCCATTGCCACCAAAGCCAATTTTAACTAGATGGGGTACATGGCTAGAAGCAGTTGAATATTATGCCGAACATATAGACTCTATTAACAATGTTCTCCTTGCATTGGACTCTGAAGATGCAGTCTCAATTGATACTGCGAAAACAGTTACCTGTGACATAAGTGTGAAGAATGACTTAGCTCACATTCAGCATACATTTTCATGCATCATAAAAACGCTCAAAAGTCTCAAAATAGGCACCTTTCACTATCTGAAAGTTTTGAAATTATAAATAGTACTGTGGAACAACTGAATCGTGGTAGAGGTAAAGTTGCAGATGCAGTAAGAGCTAAGGTGGACACTGTACTTTCAAAAACCCTGGATATGAAGAACTACAAAAGGTTGTTGCTGTGATGAGTGGTGAATCAACAGTGAAGATTAACTTGGACTTATCCCCAGCAGACATTGTGAAATTGAATTATGTACCAGTTACTTCTTGTGACGTCGAACGCTCTTTTAGTCAGTATAAATCTATCCTCAGAGACAATAGAAGAAGATTCACTTTTCAGCACTTGAAAGAAATGTTTGTAACCTATTGTTATGGTAACAGACAATAAAAATTGTGTTTTGTTGAAACTACATTGGAAGATAAGGTACGTCCATTATATTTTTTGTTTAGTTTGATTAAAATGTACCAATATTTAACGTACATAGTCATTTTTTTATAATTTTAAGTCCATATTTAATTCCATATTTTGGTAAAAATCCATATTTTGGTAAAAATAACTACATATATATTTACATATTTCATATATTTTTAGTCCATATAAATCCGTTCCCTGGTAATATGTAATATGTCCGTATTTCATATATTGTGTATCTATTTCTATATATTATATCTATTTTATCATATATCTTTGTCTTTGTATAATATAAATATGATTTTTATTGTCATACATATTTAATGTAATATGTGTATTTTAGATATAATTATGTATACATTTTATGTAACTATTTGTACGAGGGGATCCAGGAAATAACGACCGTTCGCGCATACCCGCCGCGCAGCTGACTCCCCTTCCTTGTTTGAAGGTCAACTGGCTTCCTTAATATGTGTTCTCATAATGTTGTGAGTACTGGTTGCAACAAGTCGCCATTGTGCATTTTGTGTTACTTCAAAATGAACGACGTGATTGATAATCCCGTCGACTGTGAGGTGAGGAGTGTGATTCGATTTTGAATGCCCGACATTTGAAACCTGCAGAAATTTACCAGCAATTGAAAGAAGTGTATGGTAATACTGTAATGAATGAAAGAAATGTGAGAAAATGGTGCGAAATGTTCAACAATGGGCGAACAAATGTCCACGATGAAACTCGACCCGGACGCCCATCACTCATCACAGGAGACCTGAAGACTAAAGTGAACGACAGAATCTTGCAAGACAGGCGCACATCACTCGACGAATTGCTGAAAGACTTTCTGGGTGGTACGCGTTTTGGAAGTGGTGAAGAGTTGAAGAAGACAGTGAACACTTGGCTTAATGAACTGGCGGCAGAGGAGTATAACACGGGAATTCTAAAGCTAGTGAACAGATACGACAAATGTTTAAATGTAGGTGGTGATTATGTCGAGAAGTAAAGGAAGCTTCAGTTATGTAACAGACTTTGTTTTTTTCAAATAAATATATTTTTTTAATTATTACAACAAAACGGTCGTTATTTCCTGGATCCCCCTCGTACAAGGCTACAATATGTATGATTTAATTACAGCCCTAATATACCTTTGGGTAAAACAGGGTTCTATAAACTTGGAAATTCAATAAAATAAAATAATAATAAAATTCTTTAAGACTACATTAGGATCACAATTAAACTGCATAGAATGAAGTTCCTAAAGTCGTATGATTTGTGATAGTTTTTGTGATAAGTACGTAAGAATGACGTAATTTTTAATTAAAATTGAAAAAAGAAAAATCTGTTCAAAGCAATTAATGACACATGTTTAGCTTCAGAACATTACCCAACTAAAAAAATGACACTTCTGAATAATTCATTCTCTATAGTATTTTTTACCCTTAAAACTCAAGAATAAAGGCATTTTACTAACAACTTCAAATTATAGTACGTCCGCTCAAATGAGAGCCACTTGGAACGTGCGATTGGACACGCTTACCGCAGGGAGCAAGTAAGCACGCGACTCCGAGCAGGTTCCATGTAAACAACGCTGCGTTGCCATCTCTCCCTTCTGAAGACTGGAGTAAACCTTCATGTGCGTCTTGTAAATACAGAAATAAAACACGAACACCTCCTATTCAGAGTCCGTTGAGTCAATTACACAAGATTACAAACTAGCTTCTAAGGAGCGATAATCACTTTCTTTTGTCTTTACATGTTCGATATACTTTACCCAATGCTTTTTATTATTAATGTCATCCATCACATTTACTATCAAATCGCGCAGGCCTACTTCTTGAACAGATTTGTTTCCCAATCCATTTTCTGACCTGACATTTCTCTTCAGTTCCGTCCAAATGAATTCTATGGCAATGATAGGGGTGGGGGCAGTCGTAGTACAACATGGCCGTATTTCGATGTTAGTTCGTCAATTACATATATATTTTTTCTGTAATGGCTACGTTTTATCTCTTGTAGCAGATGTAACTTTGTTGTTGGGACTGGCGAGGGCAAAAGAATGTTATTGTAACGATTTAATGACATGTATAGTTACTCTATATTCCGTAAATACGAAGACCGCCACATCCGTATTCGTAATGATTCCATTGCTGCTGGTTGAGATCCATGAATTTTATATTTAGACCCTATCGCATGTAATAGTTCCATTAAAGTATTTCTTTGATACGGAAACTCATGTTGGGTAGCTTGTGTTTTATTACGCATTGCGTTGCGAAATTTATTTGACGTTGGAGCTATTTTATTTTTGATTTATATTATATGGAACACAAAGCCACAATATACATTTACTGTCTTCTGCCTCGTTCTGAGATAACTGTATTATATTTGCGGGCTCCTCTGAAACCGAATACTATATGAACTTGTTCTCGGAGCACCGACTTAGATCTGTCAACCGCGCTGGCGTACCAACAACCTGCCGCGTGCTTCCAGACTGAAACACCTGACGCCTCCCGCTCAAGGTAGGTGCAAGTGGCTCTCATTTCAGCGGACGTACTATATTGAGTTTATGACAAATGCTTGTATGCTATTTTTTGCTCAGAATGTATTCGGAAATAAGCTCCGTAAGGGACGGTAAATGTTTGTGAATCATCCTGTATATATATATATATATATATATATATATATATATATATATATATATATTGTGACAGCGACGTGAGATTCGAACTCACGACCAGCGTCCCGCAAGAGAGAAGATCGCGCGGAGCACTTTGGGATGGCGCGCGGCGGAGAGGGGAAGGGGCCAACGCGGCGAGAGAGTGGAGAGAGAGTGCGCGCGCATGTGGTGCTGGTAGAGAGGAGAGGGCTCTGGATTTTTCTGGAGTGCCATCTCTAGAGACGCGTGGAACTTTCGAGGCTACGTCGCTGTGGTTATAAATTACGGTCGCGAAGGAACGACAGGAGTTTTCAGTTGATTAGTCAGCCAGTCAGTGGGAAAGCCAGTCTTGTGTACCGGAGTTCGACTCGAGTGTGCGTTCGCAACTGTATCAGCATCCGAAGGCCTGAGTTCGAGTGCAGTGGACCGCAGTTGGAGGGACCTGAGTTCGAGTGCAGTGGACCGCAGTTGGAGGGACCTGAGTTCGAGTACAGTGAACTGTCTCTGAAGGTCTGTGGTTCGAGATACTGTGAACTCGAGTGACTGAGATAGAAGAACTGTGAACTGAGAACTGATAGTTCTGATTTGTAAATAGTGCTTTGTAAATATTAGTTAAGATTAACAGTTCATTGTTGTGCGTAATAGTCCAAGTAAATTGTCATTGTCGTCAGTGGAGTGCTATAACGAATACTGTGTTGAGTGAAGATCCAATTGTTGACGAGAGCGTTTAAGGTGAATTGTAGAAAGGAATTATTGTTGTGACAAATAAATTACATTGTTGTTACTAATAAAATTCACAATATATATATATATATACATATATACATATATATATATATATATCCATGAATGTAGAACATAAGCGTCCCTTGCTCGAAATCCTTGATCATACAGCTCTCGACTTGAAGTTCCTATGTGTTTACATGCAGTGCAAAATAATTTATACAAATTATATTTTACTCCTAGTTTAAACATTTTCATAGTACGCTTGCAAATCCTAGGAGAGCTGCATTTTACAATTATGTGATGTGGTGACCCCTTGTGACATCTTTCACATATTTTTCAGCGAATGTGTTACATTTCCAGATGAACAAAATAACACTCGTAACTAGCGGTATGACTTTTGATTCATGTTTTCGTGTTCACATGCGTTGCAGTTCGAGCATGAAATTCTTGCATTTCAAAGTATTCCAGTCTCCTTTCTTACAGCGCTCTATCTTAGGAATTGTACCATCTGCAGTCAAGCACGCTCCACTTCTGTTCTTCAGCGCTATGTCGGGCTTCTTAGATGCCAGTTCTCTATGTCGGTTTATTGATTCCAAACTACTGCTACTTGTCAACGTTCACTTGTTTAGACTTGGGCTTGGCTTACGTTCGTATCATTTATCCGTTTCCAAATTTATTGCGACAACATTACAAATATTGAAGTGGATTTTGATGTCGTTTCTTACGTATATTCTGCGAGCTAAAATAATACGTCCAGATATTAAATTCTATCGTTTTCAGAATATACAGGGTGATTCATGAGGAGTTACCACCATTTACGGAGCTTATTTCGGAAAACAAACTGAGCAAAAAATGTAGTATAAACATAGGTCCTATTCTCAATATTTTCAGAGTTACACTAATTTGAAGTTGTTTGCAAAATACCTTTTTTTATTTAGTTCTTAGGGTAAAACAATATCACAAATAGAGAATGAACTATTCAGAAGTATCATTTCTTTAATTGGTTAGAGTCGACGGCAATTGGGAAGGCGGTAGCGTTTGCGTCGAGAGAGACAGATAGAGAGAGCAAGGCAGCGTACAACATTGCCACATCGTACTTCACGAGCACGTGCAATACAAATAGCGCAGGAGAGAATTTAAATTATCAAAAGACAACAATGACCTTAGCCGTTGATTACTGTAAGCATGACGTCAAACGTCAAACATAAACTCTTTCCTTCACTAATAATAGGCTATCCTTGCACGGTTCTCAATCCCACACCACATGCTTCTGCAGTCGTTTCTTACGCATTGGCAACGTTGCAGCCAGCATCAAGATGGCCGACAGCGTTCTGCTCGTCAACGTTTTTAAAATAATTATACACCTTAAACACTATTTTCCGCGCCAGCCTGTGCAATACTTGTCTTTTTACAGTCTCTTCTTCCATTTATTTATCTTACACACACACAGTAAATGTTAGTTTTACTTATTCAATGTATTGAAACACTCACACGTGAACAAACGAACTCAGGAAGTACTTGTTATAGACTGATTCTGATTGGTTCTGCTCTACAAGCTTGTGACGTCACATATTAGAAATGCTACGGCGCATGTAGGAGCTGACCGCCTTCCGAACTGCCGTCTAGTCTAGTATTCTGAAGCTAAAAATTTGTTGTTAATTTCTTGGTTGCTTTGTACATATTTTATTTCAATTTTTAACTAAAAATTACATTATTCTTACACACTCATCTTAGCAATTGTTACAAATCACACGACTTCTAACAGCTTGATTCTTTACAGTTCAATTTTGCATCCTAATGTGCAGTCTTAAATTGTTTACAAGAGTGGCGTGATTTATAACAATTGTTGTGATAAGTGCGAAATAAAAATGTAGTTCTGCAGTTTAAAAAAAAATCTGTACGAAGCAGCTATGGAATTCACAACACATATTTAGCTGCAGGATACTAGCCAATAAAAGAAACTATACTTCTTTCTCTATCAGTAATATTCTTTTACTCTTGAAGCTAAATAAAAAAGGAATTTTGCATACAAATTAAAATTAGTGTAACTCTGAAAATATTGAGAATATGACTCATGTTTATATAATATTTTCTGCTCAAAATGTCTTCAGAAGTATGCCCGTAAGCCACTCCTCGTGAATCACCCTGTATATATGTATGTATATATACATATATATGTATATATATATTGCAATTTATACACATACTATCATTCTTTTTATTATCTTTCTGTGTGTTGTTATAATCATTATTATCATTATATTCCCGTTGAGCCAATTTTACAGTTGAAGTCCAATTCCAAATGAAATAAAATAAAACTTTTTGAAAGAAGTATGACTACAGTAACAATTCCCCCTTTCAATGCACACAACTATTATTCTTGTGTTATGTGCTTTACAAAATTCACGCATCTCATAGTATCAACTAGGACACCACACTTCAAGAATTATGCACTAGCTCACACTTATGGGAGGAACAAAGTAACAGTGCATTAAATATTCAAAATCTCTTTCGCCATTCGTTTGCCATTTTTGTTCCTTTCTGCCTCTCTTTGGTGGTTTACTTGTCTACCTCAAATCCTCCTTGTTTATTACATATTTTTCTTCTTTCATTTATTTTTCAGTTTTTTCATCTTCATCTTCTACTCTCTTTCGTTCTTATTTTCTATTATAATCTTCTTTCATTCACTGGTCAACAACCATTTTGGTGCCAGTCAGATATGAGTGATTTTAGGTTTACTTTAGTATGCTGATTCAGAATATGGCAACGGTTTTGCTAGATTGGCTCTAGTTTTTTAGATATTGTAAGTCCTACCGAAAACATAAAAAAACAGGAAAATAAACATGACAAGTATAATCTACTCACAAACAGTATGAAAAAAACACAAAATCATCATAAAAATATGAAATACATAGTGACATTGGATTCAGTTCATAACAGAAAGCATCATAGTCTTCACAATTATTGCTTGAAAAAACTCAGTTTGTATGATTGTCTCCTATATGAGTGATTAGAGTGGAGATTCCAGCAGTCATCTGCCATCATGTGACTGTCCCATCTTTCTTGATAAATTTGCTCCATAATTTGGATGTTTTGATGGAACCTCTGCCCTTGTTCCTCACTGAAATCTCTAAGATTGAGAGTCAATGTATTTAAGAGGCTATGGAGGAAGTGTACTTTTATGCTCATATTAACCCCCAAATTATGAAAGTTTGTGAGCATGTTGTGGACCAATTGTTCGTAGTTCTCTGGTTTAAGGTTGCCCAAGAAGTTCCTTACAACAGAGACAAGACTACCCCAGGCAGATGCTTCAATGTCACTCATGACTTTACTCAAATCTGAATCGTTCACGAGCTTGCGAATTTGAGGAGCATCGAAGATTCCTGCTTTAAGTTTTTCGCAACTGAGTCCAGGGAAGGATCTGCAAATGTACTTGAAGCAATTAGAATTTCTGTCCAAGGCCTTAACAAATTGCTTCATGAGGTCTAGCTTTTTATGGAGCGGAGGGAGAATGATTTTGTCCCTATCAACCAAAGACTCATGCATGATGTTCGCTGCACCAACTGGCACATGTTTTCTTGAAGGCCATGTCACCTTTTCCCAATGATCTTGCTTAGCCCTACTATCCCACATGCAGATGAAACATGGTGCTTGGTATAGCCACTTTGCTGCCCAAGCAAGATGTTAACCATCTTCAAATCAACACAAATAAGCCATCCGTGATGATGATAATGAAGTTTCTGTAGAACCATATTGACGTTACTGCATTCTTCATGAAGTTTTGTGGAGTGGGCAAGTTGAATAGATGCATAGCGATTCCCATTGTGTAACAGTACGCATTTCAAGCTTTCACGAATTTGTCGATAAATAGTCACCAGTCTTCTGGCTCAAATCAAGATATTTCTACGTCCGTTTCTTGTGTATTTATTCACGTCTTTTACACTCACAACACAAAAATAACAGTCGTCGTGGTGGTTTCATGGTTCTCTCCATACTATTGGCACTCCAAAGTTTAAACTTTTCTTTGTTCCTTTTGTCCACTTTCATAGAATCTCCACACTGGTTTTACAAAACTTATGGGGAGCCCTAGACTTATATTGATCCCAAGATGAATACCAAAATATGCCAAACATACTTGCTTCACAAAGTCAATGATGTTCTTACAATTTTTCAGCGTAGTGTACTCACCACACACATATAACAAAGCTCATCAGGGCAGGTGAGGCAACTTCTTCATAAAGAACTCTTATTTCATATTTCATTGCAACAAAACGTAGAAAATTGGAACTTAATATTTAATTTGACACAATATAATGTTACATGACAATAAAACCGAAATTAAAAAAATTGAAAGATTCCCCCACAAAAGTCAATTGAAACAGGTAATGTCAGAATACAAGGTTTATTTGATGAACACCCTGTATCTTAAAAACTAGAGCCAATTTGGAAAAACCAATGGGAGATTCGGATTCAGCATCACCAAAATACCCCACATTCATTGCAACTTCCCTGGCACCTCGAAAAAAAATTTTTTTGTTGACCAGTGAATTTTCTCTTACGCTTATATCGCACTCACAGTAAGGTAGTGTCGTAAATATATTTTATGCTCGATCATGCCGAAATGTAGTAATTATACACCTGGTAGCAGCCCTTTAATGGACCTCATTAAAGTACACCTATTCATTAAAGTTCAGGTGTTCCACCAATCAGAAAACATCATTGCAGCAATATGAAAGCGCAAGTATCGATTTTTCTCGGATATGCAATCGAAAGACAACTAGCGAAACGTCACGGAGGCTGGAAATCCAATACTATCGCAGAAGGTTATGTTCTGTTACTATAATAATTAGCGTTAATTGTAAATAATATTCAAATAAATTCAATTTCTCATCTCGTTTTTCAATGTCTAAATCAATTTCAAGATTATATCAAGATTAATCTTTATTTTACTCTCTAGATTATATCAAGGTCAATGATATTTGTTTCTCGGAAAAATCAATACTTTCGCGTCTTCGCACATCTCACAATTTACGAGACTGCACAAGGTCAGTTCCGCTCCCCAGTCAGATAAGAATAACATGAACACTTATGAATAATTTCAAGTTAGAATTATGGTCGAGCATAAAAAGTCGTATGAAACTTGCCTATAATGGTAATTAAAACGCTCGTATGAAAATTATGAAACTCGCTTGGGCTCGTTCCATAAATATCCATACTCGCGTGTTAATTACTACCATTGTAGGCTCGTTGCATAATATCTATATATATATATATATATATATATATATATATATATATATATATATATGTAATTTGAAATGGTAATGGAAATTACGGAAAACGGCTGAACGGATTTTAATAAATGGCCCCTCATTTTGAAGCTTGGAACCCAAAGTTTTTCGGAAAAATAGAAGTTTTCAGTGAAATGTCAATTTTCCTACATAATTTTCCTGTTTTCCAAAATCCATCTGTCGTCAGTTTTGAGAACTAGCTAATTGCATTCAGGAGAAGCGAAGCAAGCATCAAGTCGCCGTGTTGCATTTTAGAATAAAACAAAACACATACAACAGTAAACAATATTACACGAAGGCCATTACCTGCAAGAATGCTGACATATTTAGAGCTCAAATGAAATTGGTTATTAAAAACTTAACTTATTAAAAATAATATACAGGTTCGATTCTGTGGTGTGTAATTTTCTGAGTACAGCTGTGTATTGGAATTTAAAAACTACAAAACTTGAGGTGGTTTGATGACATTATTACTATTAGAAATGAAATATTATTGTAGTTAATGCCGTGATGTGACTATTTTTCATTAATTATACATATTAATGCTTTATTGATGATATGAAAGTGAAACCTTTTGGGGTTATATAAGTAGATGTAGAGAATAACTTAAATTAGATTTTGATTTCTATATTTTACTGAGTGGCTGTATAGTATATATAGTATATGTTACTGAAAGCTATAAAACTTACGTAAGATAATAATATTATTAAAAATCAAATATTTTTACAGTTATTAATCAAGTGGGGTTGGGTCTTTTTCATATATTTAATGGCGGAGTGGTGTAAATATTTATATGCGTGGTTCTCTTCAGTATTGGTTCGAGAGAGAGTATCTTTCATTATTACGGAAGCAAATAACTTTCAGAATGTCTGGTATTCTTCATTGAAAATAAATCTGAAAAATATTTATTTGAACGTCTAATGAACTTAGTTTGCAGCATTTGCTGCACAAGCGACTAGTACTATTAATAAATAGGTACCAAAACCTAGTAAAATATTGATGTATATATATTTTAATAAATACGTACCAAAACCTTTGATAATTTACTATTTTATTATTAGAATTTCATACCTACAACTAGTAAAATAGAGTTGAAAAAATTACGAAAGTAGTGTGTGATTTTCAACGTATTACATTATTTTACTGAGTGTGCGATATGCTTTCGTTTCACCTTTTTCTGACTTTCACATTTTTTTTTCATCTTTTCCCCGTATCTTTTCTTTATGCATCTCCTTACATTACATATAGTAGGCTTTGCTTTGATATTTGTCATATTTTCATATTCTTTATCAGTTTCATTTTTTCATTCAATTTATTGTATTCCATAGACCTTACATCGACATCATAGTCTTGTGATGTGGAAGAAGCCTAAAAGTTACACAAAGATATACAGGGACATCATTTTATTTTTACTAATATTTTTAATATTAACTTGCCTATACATCTGGATCAACGCCGTTTGCTACCACCTTCCACGACTGGAGTTCGATGATACTGGCGTAACATACAAACAAATCACTTTACTAGGTATAGGAGGGAAGAAAAGTAGTTCATCCAGTAATATAAACTAGGAAATATTGCGCTTTTGAGTTTGATCATTTTCATTAGGTTTTTGTTTAATTAAAATACAGTACAGTATTAACAATGAGTGTTTTTACTTACGAACTGAGCTGTCCATGTGGACGTATTCATTATACAGTGTATATTATACTATCTACAGCACATTAGCGTACAATATAGAGAATGAAGTTAAATTGAAAAATAATCATAATATGGATATTTAAACACATTTTTGAAAATGGTGGCCGTTCATTTCGATACAGGCTTCAGTTCTAATGTGCATATTATCGCACCATAGACTATTGTACCTGATCCCAATTACCAGTTTCGGCCTTCGTACTAGTAACTCATGTTAAAATAATTCTTTACCTACTCCATAAAAGAGCACCTTACGTACTTTAAATTCAATCTTCACTTCTGCCCGACCCGAAAAGATAAAATTACTCAGACATGCTATCTACTGTCCGTCCAAGTGGTTATGCCGTAGGGTCGTAGAAAGGGAGGAAATCACGTGACAGTTAATTACGTAACGAGACCCTTTTATTTAAGTTATTTTAAACAGTTGTATAATATTACGTAGACGTCCAATTCCCAACAGAAATTAATGTTCTCAGAAAAGAGCTAAGACAGCCCAGCCACTAGCTGGCGAATAAAAGCTGGTGGGGGAAACCGGGATACGACGTAGGCAAATGGACGACAGTACGTGTCAATATTGAAAGCTCTTTCGTCACTGGAAAACGCGAACATATTTTTGGAACGTACTGTTTACTGTGACCGTAAGGCTACTATGACTATATATGCGGTCTTGGAGGACGGTTGAACTTCATTAGTAGAAGGGGTGGGAGTGAAGTATATTCAAAAACTCAGGTACAATAAAAATTGTAGTAAAAATAAAATGATGTCCCTGTACAATATGTAGGAAGCAGATTAATTAGTCAATTTACAAGCATAAACAATTCACTAATTGAGTAGAAGGTAAGAGTAGGCAGAAATATTGTTATTTCTTTTACCCTACTTCTCTCTTTGCTCCTCAAAACTTTAATAAAATTAGACAGTACATTGAAGACTGTAATACATGAATAGCAACTCCATTATTATAACACCTAAAACTAACAGAAGGTAGATAGAGACCTTGTGTCTTGTATCAATATTATGAATAATGTATCTTGGTATTTGAAAGGCGTTTGACAGCTCTTGACAAAACAGAATCCTCAAAATATTATTTTAGTAAGTTGTTTCTCTTTAAGTGTATTTCATTTTCAAATTATTATAAGTTTATACACGTACATGTTCATTATATATGGGTCATTCCATGCAAAAAATTATGTTTTTAAACCATGATATCTCAAAAGTTAGAAATATTGTAGTAGGTTATTTTGTATGTTTTAAATATGAATTTCAAGCAATACTATATTTATATTTTTCATAGTTTAACAGCAATCAGAATTTCAAGTATTGGTTTAACAAAGAACACGGTTTCATTCACTGAAGTTTTCTTACTATGTAAAGGAAGCTGGAAAAGTGATTTCAATGCAATTCGTAAAAGGAGAGCCTTGTTTATAAATGCCCTTAAAATGAAAAATAGTACATTATGCAACGAGCCTCTAATGGTAGTATTTAAGACGCGAGTATGTTTATGAAACGAGCGCAAGCGAGTTTCATAATTTTAATACGAGCGTCTTAATTACCATTATAGGCAAGTGTCATACGACTTTTTATGCTCGGCCATATTTCCAACTTGAAATTATTCATAAGTATTCATATTATTCTTATCTGACTGGGGAGCTGAAGTGACCTTGTCGTAAATTGTGAAAGTATTGATTTTTTCCTAGGAACAAATGTCATTGACCTTGATATAATCTAGAGAGTAAAATGAACATTAATCTTGACATAACCTGGAAATTGATTTAGACATTGAAAAACGAGATGACAAATTGAATTTATTTGAATATTATTTACAATTAACGCTAATTATTATAGTAACAGAACATAACCTTCTGCGACAGTATTGGGTTTCCAGCCTCCGTGACGTTTCGCTAATTGTCTTTCGATTGCATATCCGAGAATAATCGATACTTGCGCTTTCATATTGCTTTCTGATTGGTGGAAAACCTGAACTTTAATGAATAGGTGTACTTTAATGAGGTCCATTAAAGGGCTGCTGCCAGGTGTATAATTACTACATTTCGGCTTGGTCGAGTATAAAAATATATATAATTTTTTAAATAGTTACGCACAGTAAAATAATTAAAAAAATGTAGAACACAAAATGCAATTCATTTTTACAGACTAAAAAATATGTGTTTAATTCTTTAGAGTATATTGATTCCACTGTGAAAATTTTAGAATGCTGACTTAAATATCATGTCAGTTTTTAATAAAAATAACTCACCGGAACAAAGGAGCTCAGCAGGTAGGCTCTCCCGTCGTACAGAATGTTGCGCGGTTAAGGTCAGGGAGACGGACTTTTGTGATTACTCATCGTTATGAAGTCTCGCGAACGCTGCGACCGCCACATATAGCAAGTGATTTTAAACCGTCGGAACAAAAATTAATAATTTTATTAATTTAATTATTCACAGTTTTTTTAGATAACGTCATAAAACTTGGGAGATAGATTAAGAATAAGATTTTCTTTAATACGAATGAAATTCGCATGAATTTAATTAGTTGGATTCGAATATAAAACTATTTCTTTTTTCAACGAGGTGTTTTTAGTTTATCCTGACAATAAAATATTAGTTTGTAATTTCGTGTCCAGTTCTCTCAGCAGGGAATCGACTCCGAAAATATACCAACATACAATCCCGATGAGTCAACACTTAGGAAGACGTATGCTCCATCCATCTACGATGAGACAATTGTTTAAAGATAGTTCATGCCTTAATATTATTCGGATTAGTCTTTAAGGTATTAAAATATGGTTATTCAGGTTTACAATGGCGTCTGTTTAGTTTCGATGACACTTCATATAGGGTGTCTAGAATATTTTAAATGATGGATAACATGTAACTGCCCCCATTTTTCAGTCATCCGTATGACTAAAATATTAATGATATGGCGGTCACAGTTGGCAGTTTAATTTATTTTCATAATAACATTATTATATTAAAAGCCCCAAAAAAAAGGTCATAACAACGCTGACATATTCTTAAAATTTTGTATGGAATGACCCATATGCCTTTTTCTCAAAAGTAATATGTTTGACTTAAGGTATGTATATGTACACCTTTACATACAAAAAATTTTGTTTTGCATAATTTTGCTCTGTAAAATTTTTATACAATTGAGAATGGTACCAGAAAGAGAATGAAGTGAACAGATCCCTTGAAATTATGTCTAAATTGTTTTTAAAAATTATTTTGTTTATAATTTTGACATGCAACTTGAAACATGATAGCTCATGCAGTTTTTAAGATAGAGCCACAGTTTTTCACTCTTTTATAGCTAAAACTATTCTTTAGTGCCTGACAAAAGATATTTTTTATTTTATTTACATTAATTAAATATTACCATATATGTAACATACAATAATATTTTATGTTGCATAAATCATGTAAAAATTCATAGATAATTATTCATTATATTAATGTTATTTTACTCATTGTCAGGCACTGGGGGACATTCCAAGCTTCAAAATGACACCAATATCTTCTTGGTATCACCATATTTGACTGAGATATCATGTTTGAAAGAATTAAATAGTCTAAAATTACTATTTACAGGAAATGAGCCACAAACTTTCAGAGCCTAGAAGACTCCATCCTCTTATGTCACCCCTTAAGCAGCTTCATGTCGGTCCAGTTTCAGCTTCTTTCTGCCTCTCAAATACCTCCTCCTTGTTTTAACTTCAGGTGTTGAATGTTTTTTTGGCATTTTTGTCCCTATTTCCATCGATGCAACAAATCCTGCGATGGTGTTTGTCCCAGGGTTTATGCCCATCCTCCTCAGAATTGTAATTTCTACTTTTAGACTCTCATTAAAATGACGTACAACATTATTGACACACAAATTTACAGTTTTGTGATTAACAGTAAAAGATTATAAATTACTTCATTATGTAAAAAAGTTTTTTCAATCTAATGATCATGCCCAGATATCTATGCATCTATTTCGGGACTAGAAAGAAGTTTATTTTACAAGGAATGCTGGACGAGGGGATTGACTGCTACGAAGATCACTCCAAAAGTAATGCACTCCAAAAGTAGCCTAAGTGACCGTGGCTGATGACGCAGCATTTTGGAAAATGGGACTTATCTGAAAAACCATAAGGCATAAATCGAAAATTCTTATGTCAAATTAAAGAGGAGAAAATTCTCTATTAAAAGAGTTATATTTTGAAAATTCTAATTTTTCATCATTTTTTGCGTTTTGTGGGTGTACATATACCTTAATGTGTTTTGCTTGCAAACCAACGATATTATATTTTCTCAGTCTATCTTCCTACACACTTCCTTCAGTTTATTAATCTTTCTGTCCACCTTACTTCCACTCTTTCCTTCTTTTATTAACTCCGCTTTTTTCTCCTATAAACAATGCTTTCTTTAATCATCCTTCCCTTCTTTATGAAATTTTTCTCTTTGCTTTCAATGTAAAATTATCATCTATAGGTATGAAAGAGTAATGGAACGGAGAAAAATTCTTTCTGGCGCCGGGATTTGAACCCGGGTTTTCAGCTCTACGTGCTGACGCTTTATCCACTAAGCCACACCGGATTTTTCTCCGTTCCATTACTCTTTCATCGTATGATGACGCCGAATATCTGCATGGAAATATCATTTATACTTCGGTAGATTATACCTAATAATATATATGATATGCGTAAATCACGAAGTGATTTAAGACGGCGCTTATTCCGTCGGATCCCGGCCAACTAGTCACTCATTACGAGTGCACCTCAGAACATGTGTGGACTTCGGTCCTAGGTTCATAGATATCTATGACGTAGTGCAGAAGGCGGCCTCTAGAGGGAACGCAAGAGTTGGAACTTAAAAGTGAGACGATTCTTCCGACGCCGGGGTGGAATCCGGTGTGGCTTAGTGGATAAAGCGTCAGCACGTAGAGCTGAAAACCCGGGTTCAAATCCCGGCGCCGAGAGAATTTTTCTCCGTTCCATTACTCTTTCATCGTATGATGACTCAGAATATCTGCATGGAAATATCATATATACTTCGGTACATTATAATTAATATAGGGGAATATATACCTAATATCGGAGGTATTTTTATCTATCTTCCTTCTTGTTCTTTCTCATTTTCTTCTAACCATGTCATATTTTCTCGTCTTTATTTATCATCCTTTATTCCTCTTCTCCCTTCCGTCTCTTTCATCCCGCATTTTTATCTATCTTCCTTCTTGTTCTTTCTCATTTTCTTCTCTTAATTTCTTTATATTTTCTTCTTTATTTATCATCCTTTATTCCTTCCTCTGGTCCTTTCATTTAGAATCGGCGTCGCCAAATTGTCGGACAAACCTCACGGCGTCATATTTGAGAGGAAATGGTCGCCAAATTGTCGGACAAACCTCACGGCGTCATAAGAGGAAATGGAGTACGTTTAATTCCATTCCGGGCCCGGAAATCATGTAGGCGGCACTTTGTTGGCCCCATCCCAAGCCCGGACTGGAGCAGATTCTCGACTCCAGGCTGATCTATAGCAACAACCTGAGTCACGTAGTCTTCTGTATTGATGGGATTTTCATCCGAAGGCGCATCAGTGACGCATAAAATACTCCTGATAAGTTTCAAGATTTGGTTTATGCTCACAGGAATGTTCTTAACTTCTTTTTTTGAAGGAGACCAACAAACTAGAGGCTATCTGGAGGTTATACGTATTCCTCGACACTGAACTCTGAACAAGAAGTAGCAATTAAAAGGAGTTTGTACATTGAATTTTGAAGAAGAAAAAAAAAGAAATTTGTTTTTTTTTTGTCATTTTTCGGTAGTTTAATAAGTGTAAAATGAAAATATGATTTTATTTATTCTTATTGTCAGCTTTTAGTCCTATCTTCATTAAAAATGTTTTAGTAATTCTTAATATAAAAAATGTTAACAATAAAAAACATTTTTTTGCCAACCGCTCAATGGAATTTTAAATTTATCTAGCTAGTTGTACCTATACATAAAGGTATGTTACGTAATATGCCCTACTTTTCTACATTTATATCTTTTATAACTTTTGAAAAAGTGCACCCAAAATTGAGAAATTTAACATTGTAAGATATGGAAACTTTGACACTACTTTTCTGTACTTTCTGATTTTTGTGACATTTATGCTCTTTTTTCAGAAAGTATTTTACTCAGAAGGATGAAATTAATATACAGTACAATATCAATTTGACGGCATTTCACATAGTAGGCTAAAAAATTCAGATTATTTCTATCTTCAGGAAAAATAAAAAAAACTTACGTGTAGTAATTCTTAATACAAAAAAATTTTATCAATAGAAAAAACACTTTTTTGTCAACCGCTGAATGGAATTTTAAATTTATCTAGCTAGTTGTACCTATACATAAAGGTATGTTACATAATATGCCCTACTTTTCTACATTTATATCTTTTATAACTTTTGAAAAAGTGCACCCAAAATTGAGAAATTTAACATTGTAAGATATGGAAACTTTGACACCATTTTTCTGTACTTCTGATTTTTGTGACATTTATGCTCTTTTTTCAGAAAGTATTTTACTCAGAAGGATGAAATTAATATACAGTACAATATCAATTTAACGGCATTTCACATAGTAGGCTAAAAATTAAGATTATTTCTATCTTTAGGAAAAATAAAAAAATACGTGTAGTAATTCTTAATACAAAAAAATGTTATCAATAGAAAAAACACTTTTTGTAAACCGCTGAATGGAATTTTAAATTTATTTAGCCGGTTGTATACATAAAGGTATGTTAGATATGCCCTATTTTTTACATTTTTATCTTTTATAACTCCTGAGAAAAGTGTACCCAAAATTGAGGAATTTAACATTGGAAGATATGAAAACTTTGACACCATTTTCTGCTCTTTTCTTAAAAAATATTGTACCCAGAAGGATCTAATTAATATACAATATCAATTTGATGGCATTTTATACAGTAGGCCCCGGGCCAATCGATGGCATTATTTCTATCTTGAAAAATAACAATCATTTGTCAGTAGATTTACTGGCATGTAAAAGAACTCCAACCGCGGGACAAAATTCCGGCACATCCGGCGACGCTGATATAACCTTTTTCTGCAGTTGCGAGCATTTGTTTTGGTAAAACATAACTTTTTTTTTTATACAGTAGGCTAAAATAATTAAGATTATTTCTATCTTCAGCAAAAATAACAAAAATAATCATTTGTAGTGATTCTTAATACAAAAATGTTATCAATAAACAAAAAAACTCCTTTGCCAACCGCTTAATGAAATTTTAAATTTTATCCGGTTACATACCATAAAGTTGTGTTACATAAGCCCTAGTTTTTCTACATTTGTACATTTGTTTTGTTTGTAAAGGAACAATTAAAAATTTAATGGCTTGAGATCCTCAGAAAATTGAAGGTTCCTGATAAGACTATTCAGACAATTGCATCAAACATCATCAATCACCATTTCTATTCGTCTTTATAATATTCAATGTATATTATTTATTTTCAATAAATTTTTATCGTTTCGATAGCCACCACATCTTGCCGCAGAGTATTCTATTTTAAAATTTCATTATGTATTCTTTTAACATTAATTTACGTTTTCTTTTTTGTTCATTTGAATGACAGAAAAAGCGGATTTTAGAGCACTACAGCTTATCCGGACATTTTATCATCTCATCATCTGAACATTAAAAATGTTAAAAGAAATGCATGTTAAACAAATGGTTCGGAATTACTGCCGGAGAGCGTTGTGCCACTCTTGCCCTCAGGCCGGTGTGCGTGAGGGTGTTTGCGCTCCAAACGACCTTTCGTGTCGACGCCTGGGCTCAGCAAAGCTTCCTCCGCCGAGTTCAATAAGAACACCGCTACTACGCCGCACTACTTCAAGACACGCGATTCCAGACCTTATTTACAACCGACGTTCATTCCCGCGGGAGGTATGCATCCCACCTTACAGCAATTCTTTAACATCGTAAAATATGGAGGAAAAGTTCTAAGAATTATCATGAGTGTACTAAAAAACGGCAATATTACATCTCTGTGTGCATTTGCTGCATTCACAAGGCTACATTAACGGACCAGACTCCTGAAATGGGGAATTCTAAACACGAGCTTCTGGAGAGTTCACAACTACAGTGTGCTCATTAACTTTAGAGACATTTTTGTAAAAAAGAAATCGCACAATAATGTTCTCACTTGAAGGCTTATTCTATTCTAGCTGTGGAATAATGGAATAAAAAGAAATTCCTTATTCTAGCATTTGCATCATTCGATTATATCGACTATTACACTTTTACTACGTCATACTACTTTTGACCAATAAAACGGTACGGAACGACGTATTTCAACCAATCATGCTTGCTTGTCCTACAATTTTGATCACCTCTCTAGCATTCGTTTTTTATTATCTCCCTAGCATTTGTTTTTATTACCTCCCTAGCATTTGTTTCTTTGTTTGCCGACATTGTACTTTCAATAATTGTACTCGTACCTTTTAAAATGATTCATGTTTATTTCATTACACCTAATTAAATCTTTTCTATCATTTGTCTGTTTATATTATTTAGGTTACGTTATAACTTCTGCTATATGAGATTATGGATAGTCACGTATCAGAGATTGTTCAATATATATTGATAATTGAAGTGGAATGCAAACTGTTTTAATAAAAATTAAACTGAATCAACAAAGCCTTCTTGACTAGTAATCGTCCAGAGAGTTCAGATGAAGATTGTATAGTTGGCACAACTTGTAACAAGAGAACACTGATCATAACGCACTACTGCCATCTAGCTGAATATTTGTAATGATGAGATGGTACAATGATACATTTTCAAGACAGGTTAGTAAGTCAATTAATATTTCACTTTAGTAGAGTACTTTGCTTCTTCTAATCTTCATATACTTTCTTCTAATCTTGTAATAGGCAATTAAATCCCACTCTAGTTTTGATTTTCTCTAGATAAATCTAATCTTTAGTGAGATTATTGTTGAAAATATTCGAATTACTATATTTGAATAAAAAATATTTGTTTATAGTCATTATTATTATTATTATTATTATTATTATTATTATTATTATTATTATTATTACCGTATTCTTATTTCCTTGTTTTCTGTGTTGCTGTTATTTATATTTGCTATGCATTTTTGTTCTGGTTGAGTGGAAGAAAATGTTACGTCTGCCAGTGAAAATAATTAATGGATTAAATAAATGAACAAATAATTTAAATTGTAGGAAATATCACCGTAGTAGGCCTAACAGTTTTTATCGCCATAATACATTGGAAACAGTCTATGAGGTCTACTTCTGAATAATGCATATAACGTCAACTACAGCACGAACAAGATGCTGTGGCACGCGTCAAATATGACGTCACGCCAATATAGTCTATGAACAGCTAACCCTATCTCCGTACGTACGCCCTGGAACAAAATGCGGTTCCTACTTATGATGAAAAGCGTGAATTGACGGAGTTACGCAATAACAGACCAAGCGCCAAAAACCTGTTTCGAGATATTGGCCATTGAAATAAATCTGTTTTTTTTTATATAAAACATTTTATGCAAGAAATAGTACAGGGACATCATTTTATTTTTACTAACATTTTTAATATTAACCTGTCTATACCTTTAGAGAACCGGAAACACTGGCGTAAAACACAAATCACTCTACTAGGTATAGGATGGAAGAAAAGTAGTTCATCCATTTACGTAAACTAGGAAATATCGCGATTTTGAGTTTCATAATTTTCATTAAGTTTTTCTTTAATCAAAGTGCAGTACTGTATTAAGAATAAGTGTTTTTACTCACGAAGTGAGTTATCCATGCGAACGTATTCATTATGCAGTGTATATTATACTATCTACAGCACATTAGCGTACAATATAGAGAAAGAAGTTAAATTGAAAAATAATCATAATATGAATATTTAAACACAATTTTGAAAATGGTGGCCGTTCATTTCGATACAGGCTTCAGTTCTTTTGTGCATATTATCGCACTATAGACTATTGCATCTAATTCCAATTGCCAGTTTCGTCCTTCGTACCAGTAACTCATGTTGAAATAATTCTGTACCTACTCTACGTACTGTGAATTCAATCTTCACTTCTGCCCGACCCGAAAATATAAAATTACTCAGACATGCTATCTACTGTCCGTCCAAGTGGTTATGCCGCAGGATTGTAGAAAGGGAGGAAATCGCGTGACAGTTAATTACTTAACTAGGCCCTTTTATTTAAGTTAAATTAAACAGCTGTATAATATTACGTAAACGTCCAATTCCTAAGAGAAATTAATGTTTTCAGAAAAGAGCTAAGACAGCCCAGCTTTTACAGAGGAGCGAGCAGAAGCAGGTGCGGGAAATCGGGATGCGACGTAGGCAAACGGACAGTACCTGTGCGAAAATATGATTCAATATTGAAAGCTCTTTCGTCACTGGAAAACGAGAACATATTTCTGGAACGTACTATACTCAGTAACTCAGTAGTGCTTACTATCTGCGGTCTTGGTTCTGTGTGGAGTTGGAACTTCCTTAGTAGAAGGGGTGGGAGTGAAGTACATTCAAAAACTCAGGTACAATAAAAATTAAAGTAAAAATAAAATGATGTCCCTGTACAACATTCATACTATTACAAAATATGTCAGAAATAAAACCAAAAAAAGGCTAACCGATTTTTGATAAGAGACCAGCAGTTGAATTAATATTTCAAAGCAAAATAAATAAATGAATTTTATGTAATAAAGGAATTTTTGCTTATAAATAGCAGCAAAATTCAGATATCACATTCTTGATTTTTTCCGAGTTAAATTAGCCTGCCATCAACAGATCTGTGCAAATATCTCTCTCTCTTTTTTTTTTCAAATTGTCGGTTGGTCTATTATTGCTTAACTCCGTCCAATTGTGCCCGTTAGATACCCAGAAATCACGAATTCCAGTAGTATCTGAGTGTCGACTATGGAAGCAGCTATTAACAGTTTCATAATTTTTAAGTATGAGAAAATAAATTTAAATAGCTTCTAATTACATTTCATAAAGAAGGAAATAGCAAAAGTTAGATAGAATAAAGGATTATGCAAACGAAACAATTAATTAAAAATATTAAACTCCTTACTTTCGAGAAAATATATTATGAAGAAAACAAAGAAAATGATTTCTGAGACACTATGTCAGAGTACACTGTTATACGGAGCAGAAACTTGGCAGTTTAGGAAGAGAGAGAAAGAATGCAAATTGATTACATGATAAAAATTTGCAAGATGTCCAGATTACAACATGTCCGTTGCTAGGAGGATGAAATTAAGAACAGTATTGTAGAGGATACAAAAATCCATAGATTGAGATGGTACGAGTATATTCCAAGATCCATTCTCGATCATCATATCCCACCTCCCTCAAATCCATTTTAATATTATCTTCCCATCTACGTCTCGGCCTCCCTAAAGATCTTTTTCCCTCCGGCCTCCCAACTAACACACTATATGCACATCTGGATTCGCCCATACGTGCTACATGCCCTGCCCATCTCAAACGTCTGGATTTAATGTTCCTAATTATGTCAGGTGAAGAATACAATGCGTGCACTTCTGTGTTGTGTAACTTTCTCCATTCTCCTGTAACTTTATTCCTCTTAGCCCCAAATATTTTCCTAAGCACCTTATTCTCAAACACTCTTAATCTCTTTTCCTCTCTCAAAGTGAGCGTCCAAGTTTCACAACCATAAAGAACAACCGATAATATAACTGTTTTATAAATTCTAACTTTCAGATTTTTTGACAGCAGACTGAATGATAAAAGCTTCTCAACCGAATAATAACAGGCATTTCCCATATTTATTCTATGTTTAATTTCCTCCAGAGTATCATTTATATTTTTACCGTTGCTCCAAGATATTTGAATTTTTTCACCTCTTCAAAAGATAAATATCCAATTTTTATATTTCCATTTCGTACAATATTCTCACCACGAGACATAATTATATACTTTGTCTTCCCGGGATTTACTTCTAAACCCATCTCTTTATTTGCTTCCAGTAAAATTCCCGTGTTTCCCCTAATCAGCTAATAATTACCTGTAAAAATATCAAACATGCATTTTGTTACAACCGTAAAGCATTTACATAATAAAATCTACAATTAATTAAATATCTGCATGATTATTTTACAGAAATGTTCTAAAGATCTACATCAATTGCCCTCAAGAGGTTCGAACCAGCGGACCTTGAAGCCAATAATAAACACAGCGACTAATATTTACAACGTTCTACCTCCAGGCCGTTATTTGTCTCTTCGGAACATCCAGGTGAAAGTTGTGTGATGTTGGCGGAAGTGATGAAGCGGTGCGAACTACAAAGTCCGTGAATTTCTTGCAAGCAATGCTATCCTGGGAGACCCATCGATCCGTCAATACAGAGACGAAATCTATAACCTATCGGCCTGATGCGTTCGTTTCACTTTTGTTTCGTTACTTTTTTGTTTTCTCTTGGGGTCCCGATCGGGCTTTGTTATTAGAGCTGAGATTGCATTTACACGGGAGTGATTTAAGAGGGAAGGAAGTTGAATTTCGTATCCCCTAGAGACCAGCAAATAACAGAAATACAGGAATCGTCAAGATTGTTGACTTTCTCGTATCCATTACGTTATGACATTTCAACGTACTGCTTCGGTGAGCGTTGGAGGCCTCGTTTTATTCCGATTTAATCGAAAACCTTGCTCGCACCAATGTCAAAAACAAATTTATAACACTAACCTCACAAGGAACTAAATAGTAGAGGTAGCAATATTATATTGAATTTGGTATTCCCAAGAAACTAGTTCGATTAATTAAAATGTGTCTCAGTGAAACGTACAGCAGAGTTCGTATAGGTCAGTTTCCGTCAGATGCGTTTCCAATTCACTGTGGGCTAAAGCAAGGAGATGCACTATCACCTTTACTTTTTAACTTCGCTCTAGAGTATGCCATTAGGAAAGTCCAGGATAACAGAGAGGGTTTGGAATTGAACGGGTTACATCAGTTGAAGCAAGTAAAGAGATAGGTTTGGAAGTAAATTCCGAAAAGACAAAGTATATGGTTATGTCTCGTGACCAGAATATTGTACGAAATGGAAATATAAAAATTGGAAATATATCTTTTGAAGAGGTGGAGAACTTCAAATATCTGGGAGCAATAGTAACAAATATAAATGATACTCGGGAGGAAATTAAAAACAGAATAAATATGGGAAATGCCTATTATTATTCGGTTGAGAAACTTTTATCATCCAGTCTGCTGTCAAAAAATCTGAAAGTTAGAATTTATAAAACAGTTATATTATCGGTTGTTCTTTATGGTTGTGAAACTTGGACGCTCACTTTGAGAGAGGAAAAGAGATTAAGAGTGTTTGAGAATAAGGTGCTTAGGAAAATATTTGGGGCTAAGAGGAATGAAGTTACAGGAGAATGGAGAAAGTTACACAACACAGAAGTGCACGCATTGTATTCTTCACCTGACATAATTAGGAACATTAAATCCAGACGTTTGAGATGGGCAGGGCATGTAGCACGTATGGGCGAATCCAGAAATGCATATAGAGTGTTAGTTGGGAGGCCGGAGGAAAAAGACCTTTAGGGAGGCCGAGACGTAGATGGGAAGATAATATTAAAATGGATTTGAGGGAGGTGGGATGTGATGATAGAGACTGGATTAATCTTGCTCAGGATAGGGACCAATGGCGGGCTTATGTGAGGGCAGGAATGAACCTCCGGGTTCCTTAAAAGTAAGTAAGTAAGTAAGTAACTAAGCAAGCAATATTATATATGTAGTAGTCTCACTAGAGGCTTTGATTTATCTAGAGAAAATAAAAACGAGGGGTTTAATTGACTATTACACTATTAGAAGAAAGTATATAAAGATTAGAAGAAATAAAGTACTCTAATACAATAAAATATAAATTGGCTTACTAAACTGTCTTGAAAATGTATTATTATACCATCTCATCATTACAAATATTCCGCTAGATGGCAGTAGTGTGTTATGATGAACTGTTCTCTTGTTACCAGTTGTACCAATTATAAAATCTTCATTGAACTTTATGGACGATTACTAGTCAAGAACGCTTTGTTGATTCAGTTTCATTTTTATTAAAACAGTTGCATTCCACTTCAATTGTCATATATAGGCCTATTAAACAATCTTTGATATGTGACTAGCCATAATCTCATACAGCAGAAGCTGTAATAATAATAATCCGTGGCGCTACAGCCCGTGAAGGGCCTAGACCGATCAGCCGGCTGCTGGCCTCACGCCCACATGCCGAAGCAGAGGTGGACGATCATCCAACCAGAATGGAGGTATCGTGTGGTTAGCACGATGATCCCCCAGCCGTTATAGCTGGCATTCGCAAAACGGATTCGGTACCCATCGTAGCTCCCCCAAGTGCATCACGATGCTGGGTGGGCACCGGTCCCATACACTGGCCGAAATTTCATGAGAAAATTTCTTCCCCCATGAGGACTCGAACCGCGCATATTCCGTAACGCGAGTCCAGGCAGATTCCTTAGACCACGATGCCACGGCGCGGGACCAATACTTAATACAACATAGAAATATCATGGAACATTGTTGAATGTCATGAATTCACCTACAGAATAGAAGGCGTGAGAAATTAGGTACTTCTTTAATTTGTCCCTAAATAATCTCATGTTTTGAGTTGTAGTTTTTATACCCATAGGGAGGCTATTAAAAATTTTTACTGCCATATAACGCACTCCTTTTTGATAGCACGATAGACTTGCCGATGGAGTATGAAAGTCATTTTTGACGCGTATTTATGCTGTGAACTGTTGAATTATGTACAAAGTTTTCACGATTACATGCGAAAAAGTTTATTAATAAAAAAATATACTGTCAAGCTATGCAATTTATTTGTAGATTTTTGAAAATGGTTCTATATAATTTCCTAAATTTGGCATCTACTGTTATTCTAATTACTCTTTTTTTGTAGTAGGAATATACTGTTACTGTGGAATATACTATCTGTGGAATTTCCCCAGAATATTATTCCCAAACTCATTTCCGAGTGGAAGTATGTAAAGTATATTGTTTTTAAGGTATTGATATTTACTATCTCTTGCATAGATTCTAATAGAAAAACATGCTGAATTTAGTTTGGGGGTAATTTCTTTATCATCTAGTCTGTTGTCAAAAAATCTGAAAGTTAGAATTTATAAAACAGTTACATTACCGGTTGTTCTGTACGGTTGTGAAACTTGGACTCTCACTCTGAGAGAGGAACATAGGTTAAGGGTGTTTGAGAATAAGGTGCTTGGGAAAATATTTGGGACTAAGAGGGATGAAGTTACAGGAGAATGGAGAAAGTTACACAACGCAGAACTGCACGCATTGTATTCTTCACCTGACATAATTAGGAACATTAAATCCAGAGATGGGCAGGGCATGTAGCACGTACGGGCGAATCCAGAAATGCATATAGAGTGTTAGTTGGGAGGCCGGAGGGAAAAAGACCTTTAGGGAGGCGGAGACGTAGATGGGAAGATAATATTAAAATGGATTTGAGGGAGGTGGGATATGATGATAGAGACTGGATTAATCTTGCACAGGATAGGGACCGATGGCGAGCTTATGTGAGAGCGGCAATGAACCTTCGGTTCCTTAAAAGCCATTTGTAAGTATGATGAAAGAGTGATGGAACGGAGAAAATTTTCCGGCGCCGGGATTTGAACCCGGGTTTTCAGCTCTACGTGCTGATGCTTTATCCACTAAGCCACGCCGGATACAACCCCGACGCCGTTTAGAATCGTCTCAGATTAAGCTCCATCTCTTGGGTTCCCTTTGCACCACGTCATAGATGTCTATGAACTCAGGACCGAAGTCCATACATGTGTTGAGGTGCACTCAGATGAGTGACTGTTTGGCCATCCGAGTGTAAATCTTAAATCACAAAGTGATTTATTACGCATATCATATATATATTTTGATGTACCGAAGTACATATGATATTTCCTTGCAGATATTCTGCGTCATCACATGATGAAAGAGTGATAGAACGGAGAAAAATTCTCTCCGGCGCCGGGATATGAACCCGGGTTTTCAGCTCTACGTGCTGATGCTTTATCCACTAAGCCATGCCTCACTCTTTCATCATGTGATGACGCAGAATATCTGCAAGGAAATATCATATGTACTTCGGTACATCAAAATATATACATATAATATAAACAATGCAGATGCTATATATATGTATATTATATTTATATGTTCTGATTAATTTTCACTTTGTGATTTAAGACGGCGCAACTATCGGATCCCGGCCAAACAGTCACTCATCTGAGTGCACCTAACACATGTATGGACTTTCGTCCTGCGTTCATAGACATCTATGACGTAGTGCAGAGGGCGGCAAACAAAGGGAACTTTTTCTCTTGATGGAGCTTAATCTGAGACGATTCTAAACGGCGTCGGGGTTGTAACCGGTTTGTATTCCCCTAAGTGGCTTAGTGGATAAAGCATCAGCACGTAGAGCTGAAAACCTGGTTGAAATCAGAGCCGGGAGAATTTTTCTCCGTTCCATCACTTTTCATCATGTGATGACGCAGAATATCTGCAAGGAAATATCATATGTACTTCGGTACATCAAAATATATATATATAAATATATATACATTTGTTTAAGTAAGGTAATTTCTTTAATACGATTTTTCCAATTTAACATATTATCGATTTGTAAGCCAAGAAATTTGGTTGTTGTTTCTATTAGGGAGGACCTATTGTTAATTATTGAGTTTGAAATTCACTTGAATTTTGACAGACTGTTAATTGAATTATGTTAGTTTTAATACAAATTAATACTAATTTACTGGCTGAGAAATGAGGAGGGGAATTCAAGGATAACTCTCACCTGGGCTGTTTCTGAATATACGAATATCTACAAATGTAACTCACTTCGTGTTTGATGTTTTAATCTAAACACACCTGCACCGACCATAAAAAATTTACGACAAGAACCAAACAATGCAGATGCTCTTTTGTCCGTTGCTATTTCCTGTTCTGATTAATTTTATTGGCGCTATGAACACGACAGCAAGCAAGAATTACGTCGCTTTTTACTGCTTTAAACTTGGGCTTTCGTCTTGCAGTCGTAGATCAATGCAGCGGCAAACAAAACGTTTCTTTTTCTCTTGACTTCGCTTTCTGTTCAGGTTTTGTCTTCCATTTAAGACTTTTCCTCCCCGCTCGACGGAGCGCGACAGGCGCGAGGGGGAGGCGTGGGGGGAAAGCAAACAAGATGGTGGACAGAGCAGGAGAGGTAAAATTACTGCAGGTTGGGAAGGGGAGGCCAACTTTACGGTCGCCTAACTGGAAACAGATACAAACTTAATTTGGTTTCAGTCCAAATTTTTACAACTGAAGCTTCTACTACTTAGCTACATGACCTGCGCGCGCATTGTAGCGACGGGTCTTCAGAAAGTAAACACTCACTTCGATCTTTCCTTTCTTCTTAAATTCTAAGAAATCAAACATATCAGCACATTACAAGAATGAAATTAACTTTTAGCCTAGATCTTATTTTTCATCACTCTATGAATTTTTCTTCGTATAGGCTAATAATCTTTCTTTCTTTCTTTCTTTCTTTCTTTCTTTCTTTCAACTGTTCATAGACGTTTGTCCCTCTTCTTCTCTATTACCTTTTTCTAGTACTCTCCCTTCATTTCGTCTTCGTAATGACGTCATTCGCATGAGTAAATTTTCTCTCTTAAAAAGATTATATTTTTACTTCACACAAAGTAACCAACGCCAGTACAATCCATTTTAAGAGTTCGAAATAATAATAATAATAATAATGATAATAATAATAATAATAATAATAATAATAATAATAATAATAATATCAATACGACTGCATCAAAAACCGCTTTCCATCTATATGTTTTTGCTGTAGATATATACAATTCATGGTGATGATGATGATGATGATGATAATGATAATAATAATAATAATAATAATAATAATAATAATAATAATAATAATAATAATAATAAAAGGTAAAGGTAAAGTTAGCCCCGTAACATGCCATGAAGGCACTTGGGGGCATGGAGGTAGAGCCCCATGCTTTCCATGACCTCGGTACTAGAATGAGGTGGTGTGGTCAGCACCACGCTCTGACCTCCTTTTACCCCGGAAAGACCCGGTACTCAATTTTATAGAAGGCTGAGTGAACTTTGGGGCCGTTCTGAAAGTTTGGAACGAGAAAAAGTCCTGTCACCACCTGGGATCGAACCCCGGACCTTCCAGTCCGTAGCCAGCTGCTCTACCAACTGAGCTACCCGGCCCTTAATAATAATAATAATAATAATAATAATAATAATAATAATAATAATATCAATACGACTGCATCAAAAACCGCTTTCCATCTATATGTTTTTGCTGGTGATGATGATGATGATGATGATGATGATGATGATGATGATGATGATGATGATGATGATAATAATAATAATAATAATAATAATAATAATAATAATAATAATAATACTTACTGGTGTTTAAGGAACCGGAGGTTCATTGCCGCCCTCACATAAGCCCGCCATTTGTCCCTATCCTGAGCAAGATTATTCCAGTCTCTACCATCATATCCCACCTCCTTCTAATCCATTTTAACATTATCTTCCCATCTACGTCTCGGCCTTCCCAAAGGTTTTTCGCCTCTGGGCTCCCAACTAACACTCTATTTGCATTTCTGGATTCGCCCATACGTGCTACATGCCCTGCCCATTTCAAACGCCTGGATTTAATGTTCATAATTATGTCAGGTGAAGGATGCAATGCGTGCAGCTCTGCGTTGTGTAACTTTCTCCATTCTCCTGTAACTTCATCCCTTTTAGCCCCAAATATTTTCCTAAGAACCTTATTACATTGCTCTCTTAAATTGACTGAGCATATTAGGTATTAAATTAATGGCTTTCCCAAAACACGTTAAGAAATGTTTCATATAAAACAATTTTTATCTCGAATAGGAAGCAAAAACGAGTAAAATTGTATCAAACTTGTTTGTTTGAAATATTTCACACAATAACCGCCTGAAATTAATGACATTCCTTACGGTTCACCCTGTATATTTTTTTTATCGTTTTCGAAATAGTTTTTATACTTGCGATTGCGCGATTTCGCGATATCTTGTGGAATTACTGATCCGCTTAAGAAGTATCGAAATTTTCTAATATCGCGTCGTGAGCCAATTTTACGTTAAATAGTGGTTTAAAAAAATATTTTGGTACCCTTAGCGTATTATGAACTTTCCGCCCGAAAGTCGAAAAAAATATATTTCACGTATTCTAGCAAATTTGGCGCGTACGAAGTCCTCTATCTACCGACGATACATATCTGATCGGAGGAATTTCCTGTCCTCATTCAGTTCGCCGTGCATCAATTTTCTGCTATATCTGTTATGCTTGTAGTCTAACATCTATTTTCAGGAGTTTCCAATATTCAGATTTGGAGTAGTGGCCAGTGTACTGAAGAAAGAACATTCACTTATGTCAGTTTTTCTAGTAATATTCAAAACAATGCATGTTGTCCAGTCAACTGTCGGAAGACAGGTTGTAACCCCATAAGTGACACCAATCACTTATAAGGCAACTAAGTCAGGAAATAATGGGTAGGCTGGCCAGTTCCTTTCCTCCTCCATTGCATACATGGCTGAGTAGTAACATATTACACTAATCATACTTCAGCTGTATAGATGCAAGCAATAATTGTTTTTCCTCTGACACATATCGTCAAGTAAAATGTATTGCCTGACAATAGATGTACATATTAGTTAGAACCTCATAATCAGACAACAAAACTAGTTCATTTTATCCGGTTGCGTTCATTTCATGCGATTTCATTCATTTTATCCGGTCCCGTTAATTTCATGCGGTTCCGTTAATTTCATCCGGTTTCGTTCATTTCATCCGGTTTCGTTAATTTCATCCGGTTTCGTTAATTTCATGCGGTTTCGTAAATTTTATGCGGTTTCGTTCATTTCATCCGGTTTCGTTCATTTCATCCGGTTTCGTTAATTTCATGCGGTTTTGTTCATTTCATGCGGTTTTGTTTATTTTATCCCGTTTCGTTAATTTCATGCGGTTTCGTTCATTTCATCCGGTTTCGTTAATTTTATGCGGTTTCATTCATTTCATCCGGTTTCGTTCATTTCATCCGGTTTCGTTAATTTCATGCGGTTTTGTTCATTTCATGCGGTTTTGTTCATTTCATGCGGTTTCGTTAATTTCATGCGGTTTCGTTCATTTCATGCGGTTTTTTCATTTCATCCGGTTTCATTCATTTCATGCGGTTTCGTTAATTCCATGCGGTTTCGTTCATTTCATGCGGTTTTGTTCATTTCATGCGGTTTTGTTCATTTCATCCGGTTTCGTTCATTTCATGCGGTTTCGTTCATTTCATCCGGTTTCGTTAATTTTATGCGGTTTCATTCATTTCATCCGGTTTCGTTAATTTCATGCGGTTTTGTTCATATCATGCGGTTTCGTTCATTTCATCCGGTTTCGTTCATTTCATCCGGTTTCGTTAATTTCATGCGGTTTCGTTCATTTCATCCGGTTTCGTTAATTTTATGCGGTTTCATTCATTTCATCCGGTTTCGTTAATTTCATGCGGTTTCGTTAATTTCATCCGGTTTCGTTAATTCCATGCAGTTTCGTTACTTTCATGCGCTTTCGTTAATTTCATGCGGTTTTGTTCATTTCATGCGGTTTCGTTAATTTCATCCGGTTACGTTAATTCCATGCAGTTTCGTTACTTTCATGCGCTTTCGTTAATTTCATGCGGTTTCGTTAATTTCATCCGGTTTCGTTAATTCCATGCAGTTTCGTTACTTTCATGCGCTTTCGTTAATTTCATGCGGTTTTGTTCATTTCATGCGGTTTCGTTAATTTCATCCGGTTTCGTTAATTCCATGCAGTTTCGTTACTTTCATGCGCTTTCGTTAATTTCATGCGGTTTCGTTCATTTCATCCCGTTTCGTTAATTTCATGGGGTTACGTTAATTTCATGCGGTTTCGTTCATTTCATCCGGTTTCGTTTATTTCATCCGATTTCGTTAATTTCATGGGGTTTTGTTAATGTCATGGGGTTTCGTTAATTCCATGAGGTTTCGTTAATTTCATGCGGTTTCGTTCATGGCATCCGGTTTCGTTAATTTCATGCGGTTTGGTTCGTTTCATGCCGTTTCGTTCATTTCATCCGGTTTCGTTAATTTCATCTTGTTGCGTTAATTTCATACGGTTTCGTTAATTTAATGGGGTTTCGTTAATTCCATGCGGTTTCGTTAATTTCATGTGGTTTCGTTAATTTCATGCGGTTTCGTTCATTTCATCCCGTTTCGTTAATTTCATGCGGTTTCGTTCATTTTATCCGGTTTCGTTAATTTCATCCGATTTCGTTAATATCATGCGGTTTCGTTAATTTCATGGGGTTTAGTTAATTTCATGCGGTTTCGTTAATTTCATGCGGTTTCTTTAATTTCATGGGGTTTCGTTAATTTCATGCGGTTTGATTCGTTTCATGCGGTTTCGTTCATTTCATCCGGTTTCGTTAATTTCATGCGGTTTCTTTAATTTCATACGGATTCGTTAATTTCATGGGGTTTCGTTAATTCCATGCAGTTTCGTTAATTTCATGCGGTTTCGTTAATTTCATGCGGTTTCGTTCATTCTATCCGGTTTCGTTCATTTCATCTTGTTGCGTTCATTTCATCTGGTTTCGTTCATTTCATCCGGTTTCGTTAATTTCACACGGTTTCTTTCATTTTACCCGGTTTCGTTCAATTTCATTAATTCAATTCATTCCATTCAGAGTCATTCATTAAATATTCCCTTAATTCCATTCTTTCAATTTATCCCAGTTATTTAATTCATTCTAGCCCCTTCCATTAATTTCATTCCGTCTTATTTACTGACACTGTTATTGGAATTAGTTTCATTCATTTATGCTCGACGATGCCGAAATGTAGTAATTATACACCTGGTAGCAGCCCTTTAATGGACCTCAATAAAGTACACCTACTCATTAAAGGTCAGGTCTTTCAGCCAATGACGACTCAGGTTACAACTGTTCAGCCAATGACAGGTCAGCTTTGTACCGTTATAAAACCGCAAGTATCGATTATTCTCGGATATGCAATCGAAAGAGAATTAGCGAAAGGTCACGGAGGCTGGAAATCCAACTGTCGCAGAAGGTTATGTTCTGTTACTACAATAATTAGCGTTAATTGTACATAATATTCAAATAAATTCAATTTGTCATCTCGTTTTTCAATGTCGAATTCTATAATGAAAGTTATACCAAGTTTAACGGATTACACAAGGTCAATGACATTATTTTTCCTCGGAAAAAAAATCAATACTTTCGCGTCTGCGCACATCTCACAATTCACGACCTAGAACAAGGTCACTTCCGATCTTGTCAGTTAAAAATAAAATGTATACATCTGAATACCGGTAATTTCAAGTTAGAAATATGGTCGAGCATAAAAAGTCGTATGAAACTCGCTTGCGCTCATTTCATAAATATCCATACTCGATTCTTAATTACTATCATTATAGGCTCGTTGCATAATGTACTATTATGTATCCATTCATTCCATTTAATTCACTCATTCTACTTAACCCATACTTTTTATTCCATTCATTGCATTCTATTAATTATGTTTTCTAAAACACTTTCTACCAATCACGGTCCTTGGCCTTCAATTTTTATCAGTGGGACTGCTTAGCAACAGATAAACATCCAGCTCGTAGGCAAGATTTAAGTCGCACGTGTTACTTCCTGGAAACGAGAATAGGATATTTCTTGCAGCACGACTCACAGCTCCAAAAAATAGAAGGGTAAAGTACTGAGTCCTCATACAAGTTACGAAGCATACAGAAGGAAAGGGGAATAGCTTCCATTCTTTCTGAACCTCGACACTACGAGGTGACGTGGTAAACGTCACGCACCGGCCATCTTTAAGGCCAGAGAAAGTTTAGTTAGTCACTTCTGTAGGAGCTCAGTGGATTCCAGAGACGTTCTACTGTAAAAGTTACGACGAGGTGAAAAGTTTCTCCCCTTCACCAGTGATTAAAACCGAGACGATGCCTGTCCCTTATTTTGAGTTTGTCCTACGTTGTCTTAACCCTTAAATTGGCAATGTATCCTATAGGATACAACATTTTAATAGGCTATATGCTATAATTTTAATAGAACAATAGAAAAAAATTGGCAGGAAAATTACAATTTCACAGTACTATAATATTGCACAACACATAAAATATGGACATTGTGACAGTTGTTTTCTTTACAGTCCGACACGGTTTAATAAACTAGTATGAGAAATGAAGTTTTGTCAATTTAAGGGTTAAGCTCTGATGTTCCGCTTTACTGAATACATTGTCAGTGAGTCAATATTTTACTTATATACAATATCTCCACAAAAATAAATTTTAAAAGGACTCGCCAGCGAATAGGGATTATAAAGAATGGACACTGAGCTAATTTGCCTGTGTTTTGTTTCTCTGTGCGCCAGCGGCTTTCCACTTTCAAGAGGTAGTGTAATCGAGTATACGCTAAGTTAATAATTGAGAATAGAATTAAGGCACAGGATCCAAACATCGCCTACCTTATTGCATAATCCAGTAACGCTTTGCTTCAAATAAATTCAAGAGCTTTTCCTTATTTCTCAGTGACAAACTAGTTGTAAAAATAATATTTTATATTTCAGATATCATAAATTATATTATAAAATAATATAATACATTATAAAATTAAGATCGAATTCGTTTAATATTTGTATATAATATAATATAGGTATATGGTTTTACTTCTCGTAAGAGTTTTGTTTTTCCATTTTCAGTGCTATCAAATCATTACATATTTTAATTGTTGTTGGGGTCAACGTCTGAACTCTCATTATAAAGGAACTCTAGAGTCTAGACATTACATTTAATGAGGGATTTATTATTTTATGGATCCAATTTATTTTATTTGAGTATATAATGTACCTAGATGTATTAATTATGTGTTATATTTCCGCTGTGTCGACTGCTAGCTGGTGTGATGTCAGCGCCAACTCTAGGGAGAAAGCAGAATCTCATGCTCTAGCTGGCTTGAAGGTCATTGAAATTCCGGCTACATCAAAGGTACACGCGAAGTGTCCATTCTTTATAATCCCTATTCGCTGGACTCGCTTCTTGAATGGATAGATTGCACTTTTTTATACGTTGATCGAGAATTTTAATATTAGCCTATAAAATGTTGTGGAAAACAGTAGCTTACATAAGTTTTTTGTGCATTATTGTTATTGTTATTATTATTATTATTATTGTTATTATTATTATTGATGCTTTTCCAATTCACTGTGGGATAAAGCAAGGAGATGCACTATCACATTTACTTTTTAACTTTGCTCTAGAATATGCCATTAGGATAATTAGAGATAACAGAGAGGGTTTGAATTGAACGGGTTACATCAGCTGCTTGTCTATGCGGATGACGTGAATATGTTGGGAGAAAATCCACAAACGATTAGGGAAAACGCGGAAATTTTACTTGAAGCAAGTGAAGCGATAAGTTTGGAAGTAAATCCCGAAAAGACAAAGTATATGATTATGTCTCGTGACCAGAATATTGTACGAAATGGAAACATAAAAATTGGAGATTTATCTTTCGAAGAGGTGGAAAAATTCAAATATCTTGGAGCAACAGTAACAAATATAAATGACACTCGGAGGAAATTAAACGCAGAATAAATATGGAAAATGTCTGTTATTCGGTTGAGAAGCTTTTGTCTTCTACTCTACTGTAAAAAAATCTTAAAGTTAGAATTTATAAAACAGTTATATTACCGGTTGTTGTGTATGGCTGTGAAACTTGGACTCTCACTTTGAGAGAGGAACAGAGATTAAGGATGTTTAAGAATAAGGTTCTTAGGAAAATATATGGGGCTAAGAGAGATGAAGTTACAGGAGAATGGAGAAAGTTACACAACGCAGAACTCCACGAATTGTATTCTGCACCTGACATAATTAGGAACATTAAATCCAGACGTTTGAGATGGGCAGGGCATGTAGCGTATGGGCGAATGCAGAAATGCATATAGAGTGTTAGTTGGGAGGCCGGAGGGAAAAAGACCTTTGGGGATGACGAGACGTAGATGGGAGGATAATATTAAAATGATTTTGAGGGAGGTGGGATATGATGATAGAGACTGGATTAATCTTGCTCAGGATAGAGACCGGTGGCGAGCGTATGCGAGGACGGCAATGAACCTCCGGGTTCCTTAAAAGCCATTCGTAAGTAAGTAAGTATTAGGCCTACTACTATTATTATATCAAATTTTCTATCAATTTCAACGACTTACATATCACAACTATCTCGGTTAAAGATCGTCTAATCCTCTCACTTCTCTGCATTCAACGCGTTCCGTACAATTTTATTCTAGCACTCTCAATCTCGATGTAGATAAAAAGTGTAGATTGAGTCTTACAAAACTCTCTCAAAGCGTCTCTGGAATTACTCCCGTGGCAGATATAACTGAGATGACGTCAACAGCTTCCTCGCTCTATGCAGAATCAGTTCATAATCAATGTCTCTGTATGTGCAAGATTTCTTCAGACCATGTGTTCATTAAATTGTGGCTGTAGTATTAAACGATTATGATGTTAGTAACGAATGTAATTTTCTGACTTTTTTCAATATACAGTACCGCTCAAAAGTTTAAGACCATATTGAATTATCATGTAATAACACTTAGGGCTTAAACTTTTGCTGCAAGAGAGCCATGATTCTTTCCTGAGCACTCACATCTATTAGTATTGCTTCGCTAGATGTCATTGTTTTAGACCAGGCCTGCACAAACAGTGCTCAACGAGCGCGCGCGCTCCTTCGGAGCGGGAGAGCTGTGTTTACCGCTAGCCGAAACGGAGAGGAAGATACGTCAGAATGACATAGACTTGCTATAGGTAGAGGAGAGGGAAACGACCACTCATCTATCTAGTGGAGTGCAGTGTATAGGCCTATTCTCAGTAACTGTTTCACGTTGCTTACCTACTGCTACAGTACAGTATGGAGGAATCTAAAAGACGGAACATAACATTTAACATTTAACGATTTACAGCTCGAACTTATTGATCTTCAATGTGACCTAAGGGCAAAAGATCGTTTGAATAATACTACTGGCCTGGTTGAGTTTTACAAGACTAAACATTAGCAATAATATCCACGACTACACAAGCTGGCTGTGAAAATGATTGCTATGTTTGGCCCAACATTTATATTTGTGAGCAATTGTTTTCTATAATCAACTTTAATACAGGCAGACATCGAACATCTGTAACTGATGTTTCATTACGATCAGTAGGCTACTGTTCCTTTCAGCTGCCAACAGCATAAAACCTCGTTTTGATGTACTGATAAATAAAAATATACTAAAATGATATTGTACATTTAAGTAGCTATAGAATTTCTATTACTTCTGTAAAATAAATATTTCTTTATTAATTAATAATACTCCAAGATAGTTTTGCAAACAATGAACGGGAAGTCATTTCATAAGCATTCGTAATAGTACTTCCTTTTGTGTATATTTTGTACGAGATCACCCCTTCTTCCAGTCCACCCTTATACAGAGCGCAGCTAATATCTGCATTCCGCTCATGAGCTGTGATCCGGCTCGGAGAGCGCAAACCTTGTGCAGGCCTGTTTTAGACTATGTGTTGTAGACGTAATGAATTCTTAAAAGAAGCGTTGGGCAGAATAACGGTCTATGTTACAATTTTTCAAAATCGAACTTTTAATGGAATAATGCTCTGTATAGCCATACACAGCTGTCACAAAAATTGTTTTTCAATATCTGTATCAGAGGCGCTTCTACACGATTTACAACCATGCATTTCTTGGTTGGAAGAACTGTCTATGTCACTAGTCACTTCTAGCGTAACCAGTTTATATCGTATCGGGAGTTATTGCACGGGAGTTTGTTTTCTTCACCTATAACGGGGTACTTGAACTCTGTGTAGGCTATCAGGTTTCGGTTAATCTATTACGTAAAATGGACGACTGCAATACAGTGACGATTTCTACGGTAGATATTGACCGGCTAAATAAATCTAAAAAAAAAAAAAATGATCCAGATAAATTAATATTGTGACAGCGACGTGAGATTCGAACTCACGACCAGCGTCCCGCGAGAGAGAGCATATCGCGCGGGCTTCACGGAGCACTGAGGGACGGCGCGCGGCGAGAGGGGAAAGGGCCTACCCGACGAGGGAGAGTGTGCGCGCGCAACTGCTGCGTACGGAAAAGGGGGGTCGGACCCTCCCGACTCTTCGAGAAGTGCGTCGAGTGGAGATATCCAGATAATTCTCTGCACACCTGTAGAAATTTCTCGCAACTATGATTTCGCTATAAAAGAAGAAACGCCAGCGAACTCGAGCAGTTTTCAGTTATTCAGTCAATGAGTAAGCCAGAGCAAGCAAGCCAGACTTGTGTGCCGGAGTTCGACTCGAGTGTGCGTCCGCATCTGCGTCAGCATCCGAAGGCCTGAGTTCGAGTGCAGTGGACCGCAGTTGGAGGGACCTGAGTTCGAGTGCAGTGGACCGCAGTTGGAGGGACCTGAGTTCGAGTACAGTGAACTGTCTATGAAGGTCTGTGGTTCGAGATACTGTGAACTCGAGTGACTGAGCTAGAAGAACTGTGAACTGAGAACTGATAGTTCTGATTTGTAAATAGTGCTTTGTAAATATTAGTTAAGATTAACAGTTCATTGTTGTTCGTACTAGTCCAAGTAAATTGTCATTGTCGTCGGTGGAGTGCTATAACGAATACTGTGTTGAGTGAAAATCCAATTGTTGACGAGAGCGTTTAAGGTGAATTGTAGAAAGGAATTATTGTTGGAAGAATAAAATCCTATTGTTGAGTTGAAAATAAATTCACAACATTAACAAGTGGAAAGGTGTGTCACGAAAGTCGCTGAGAGATAGTGGTCTTCAGTAAAAAACAAGGAAGACGAAGTCACAAGTTAGTGCGAAAGATCCCCCAAGTAATATAAGTTCCTGTCTGTTATTTCTGCAGTATTTCATTAGTTGTATTTTAATTTACACTTTACCTTGTGTTAGTTAGTCTATATTGTGTTTTGCCACAATAGTTTATCTTAGAATGTTATCAAGATATTTCGTTTCAGGAACAGATATGTGCAAATTCTTGTAAATGTTCACAGCTTGCTCTTGATGTCAGAAAAGAGCTGTTTAAAATGTATTACTCTCTTACAATCAGCATTTAAAAACTGTGATTGTTATTGTCTTCATTATTAATAAAATTTATACAGGGACATCATTTTATTTTTACTTGCATTTTTATTGTACCTGCATTTCTGAATGTACTTCACTCTCACCCCTTCACTAATGTCCTTGCTCCCGTCAGACACACAAACTTACGGCCGCTGTTGCATTCGAAGTCTTCAAGCACTGAAGTAAACACTGCAGTGTATAGTGTGTTTCATAAATATGATTGCGTTTTCTATAGAAAAAGAACCTATATTAATAATATCGTACTAAAAATTATATTCAAGAAACGATAAATTCAATTTCAGAGAATATGCTTCAAAATGTTTTTAATAATATGCGTACTGAATTGAAGCCTGCATTGTAATGAACGGCAACCATTTTCAGCAACTTGTTTAAAAATTCAGATTAGTTTTTTTGAATTGAGGTGGCTAGAAGCAAAGGAATGCTAGTGACATTTTAATAACATGAGTTAAGTGCATCCAGTGTAAGCAAAAGTATCTAAAATTTTAGTGGCAAAGGGATATTTTAATCGCATCACACATTAAAATTTAAATAAAAATTTCACCGATTTTACGAAAGCTTAAATATTTAAACCCCATTTTCTCAAAAGTAACTTAAGTGCACTTACAGCCCTTTACTTATGACCCCTCAATTTAAATGCACTCTCTATATTGTATGTTAACACCAATAATTAATATTCTAAATAAAGTAGACATTACATAACGAACATAGCCGCCTGAAAAGTTGAGTTTTTGAAAAAAAATGTTACTACTCTACTGTATTTTGATAAATTCCGTAACAGTGATGATCAAACTGAAAATCGTAATATCGTATTTCCCTACAACATAAATGGATACACTACTTTTCTCTCCTCCTATACCTAGTAAAATGATTTGTTTACATATTGCACTAGTAACATCAAACTCCTGTAATGGAAGGGGGCAACAGTGTTTCCGAGTATAGCCAGGTTAATGCTAAAAATGTTGGTAAAAATAAAGTGATGTCCCTGTACTTAACTGATAAGCTATCTGTTGGAATGGATACCGAATATTCGGGACAGGGGTTCAAATTCCATCCCCTAAAAATTTCTCAACTGTAATATTTAATTTTCTTTATTCATTTGTTATTGTTACAACTTTCATTAATTTAATGGTGTCCCTACATCTCAATGCTGCAGTTATTTTCTAATAATAGTGTTATTATTTGATCAATATTGTATGTTTATTCATAATATGACTTTGAGTGTAATTTCAATAAATTACATAGTGTTAATGCGTATGAATGAATGAATGAATGAATGCTAGCCATGATGTCCCACGTTGGGCACAGGCCTCCTGTGATGGGGTTAGAACCCCCTCGACAGGGATAGCTCAAGTGTACTCGCTTGGTGAGCCAATCCAGGCGAGCTTGACGTGTATACTACTTTTGTGACATGGTTAATAACCTTGTTAAACTTTAATTAGTCTCAGCACTCTGTTCTGTGCTCATTTTTTTTGCAATGTCCACATAATACTAACACCAGCACTTTGACAAACACTGATTGCTATTTACACTATTTAACTGAAACTTTATCAACACTGACTTTACTAATTACAAAATTTATCTCACACTTTCACCTATATTGAATTTACTATTTACAATATCTTAACACTGTTTACGTTATCTATTTACAATGTTCTTTCTTTCCACAAAACTCTATTCTTTGCTGTCCTCAACCATTGTTTCCCAGCCTCTTTGGTAAACATGTCAGACCATCTGAGCCGTGGTCTTCCCTGTCCTCTCTTTCCGACGTAGGGGTCCCACATTATGAGTATTAATATAAAGCATTTAAAAATAAATGTCATAATCATTTTGTTCATAATTTAATATTTTTATCGATTTTGCATATTTCATAATATTCTGATTATATAATAGTACATTATGCAACGAGTCTATAATGATAATAATTAAGACGCAAGTATGGATGTTTATGAAACGAGCGCAAGCGAGTTTCATAATATTCATACGAGCGTCTTAATTACCATTATAGGCAAGTTTCATACGACTTTTTATGCTCGACCATATTTCTAACTTGAAATTATTCAGATGTATACATTTTATTTGTATCTGACAAGATCGGAAGTGACCTTGTTCTAGGTCGTGAATTGTGAGATGTGCGCAGACGCGAAAGTATTGATTTTTCCGAGGAACAATAATGTCATTGACCTTGATGTAATCCCGTTGAACTTTATATAACCTTGATTATTGAATTTGACATTGAAAAACGAGATGACAAATTGAATTTATTTGAATATTATTTACAATTAACGCTAATTATTATAGTAACAGAACATAACCTTCTGCGACAGTATTGGATTTCCAGCCTCCGTGACTTTTCGCTAATTCTCTTTCGATTGCATATCCGAGAATAATCGATACTTGCGGTTTTATAACGGTACAAAGCTGACTTGTCATTGGCTGAACACCTGTAACCTGAGTTGTCATTGGCTGAACACCTGTACTTTAATGAGTAGGTGTACTTTAATGACATGCATTAAAGGACTGCTACCAGGTGTATAATTACTACATTTCGGCATGGTCGAGCATAAAACTGTTTATTGTCTGTATTCCCCAGTAGCATTTCTGTGGAGTTAAAAATGTTACAAACTTCTATGATGTGTAATATGACTTTCAATAACATACAATCGTATACTTCGCTTAGTGTACAAAACATATTGATGGAATAACGGTCTATGATGCCCATTCGATAGTAAATTTATGAGCAGAATTACAATGTAACATTTTTTCCTCCTACACAGTTAGCAGATTGTAACATAGACCGTTATTCGGCCCAACGCTTCAATTAAAGTCTTCATTGCCATGAAATTTGACTCTAAAGGCTCATTCACAATGAAAATTAAACATAACGTAAGCGTTAACTTAACGTTACAGTAAAATCAAGAAGTCATACCATCATTCACGATGGGAACATAAACATAACAGCAAACATACTTGGTAACCATGGAAACATAACAACGACGCCATTTCCTCATAATCTGTCGTATACTTCAGCGCTCCACGATTGTGTTCTGTTTGCAAATCACGTAAGCATAAGCATGAAAGTTTGGAGTATTTAGTATTTATTTATTTATTTATATAACCTGGTAGAGATAAGGCCGTCAGGCCTTCTCTGCCCCTCTACCAGGGGATTAAAACTATAACATGAACAATAAAATTACAATTAATATTAAATTTACAATTACAATTACAATAAAAATTAAAGTACGACAAGAATACCTGATTAATGAAAGCTAGAAATTTTATCATAGAAGTTAAGAACAAAGAATATTTTTGTATTTACTGAATTACAAATTAAACCTACAATAACAAAATTCTATAGTGATGAAATTACCGGATATTGAAATATTTTGTGACAGATTAAGAGAACTATTTACAAGAAACCATGTCTGAACGAGTCTCAATTACTGACCAAGTGCCTAGTAAGTTTGCGTTTGAATTGAATTTTATTTCGACAGTCCCTGATGATAGCAGGTAACGAATTCCAGAGTCTTGGCAGGGCTATTGTGAAAGAGGATGAGTATGAGGAGGTGCGATGGGATGGTATTGTTAGTATTGTTTCATGGCGAGAGCGTGTGTTCAGACTGTGGTGGGAAGAAAGGTAAGTGAAGCGAAACGACAGGTACGAAGGAATAGAAGAGTTCAAGATTTCGAAGAGAAGGAGAAGTGAATGTAAATTTCTTTTCTTGTCTAGTTTAAGCCAACCTATTGCTTCCAGGGATGGGGTAATGTGATCATATTTACGAACATTGCTTACAAAACGTACACACAAATTATGAGCACGTTGAAGTTTCGTTTTGTTGTCGCTGGAAAGGTCAGTCAGTAAAATGTCAGCATAGTCAAAATAGGGAAATACAAGCGTCTGCACAAGGGGCTTTTTTAAGCATGTTAACGTCTTACAGTAATGTTTATGTCAATGCTTATGTGAATCATTGTGAATGATCCCATTTGGTAGCCTGGACGGAAACTTCTGTGTTTATTGAAAAATGAGTTCTATTCAGTCAATACTTAACATAAAACACAATAAAACATGTTATAATAACATTTACACAAATTTAAAAACAAACGTTTTCGCCAATTTAGATTGGTCGTGTAGATCGAATGGAACATATGTTATAAAAAGTGAACACTTGGTATATGACATTAAAAACCAAAGTTACAACTGTAATATCACTTAAAAACAGAGAATAGAACATAGCAAAAAGCCACCACGATGTGTGTAGAATCACTGTGTTGAAAGAGGCGTGTGTGAACCAAGGAAACAGCAAAACTCTTCTGTCATTGCAGATACAGTTTTCAAGATAGATTTGAAGATGCTACCAGCGAATAGGGATTATAAAGAATGGACACTTCGCGTCGGTACCTTTGATGTAGCCGGACTGATTTCAATGACCTTCAAGTTAGCTAGAGCGTCAGATTCTGCTTTCTCCCTAGAGTTGGCGCTGACATCACACCAGCTAGCAACACAGCGGAAATATAACACATACAATTAATACATCTAGGTACATTATGTACTCAAATAAAATAAATTGGATCCATAAAATAATAAATCCTTCATTAACTGTAATGTTAGACTCTAGAGTTCCTTTATAATGAGAGTTCAGACGTTGGCCCCAACAACAATTAAAATATGTAATGATTTGATAGCGCTGAAAATGGAAAAACAAAACTCTTACGAGAAGTAAAACCATATACCTATATTATATTATATGCAAATATTAAACGAATTCGATACTTAATTTTATAATGTATTATATTATTTTATAATATAATTTATATCTGAAATATAAAAAATTATTATTACAACTAGTTTGTCACTGAAAATAAGCCAAAGCTGTTAACGATTTATCTGAAGAAAGCGTTACTGGATTATGCAAAAGGTAGGCGATGTTTGGATCCTGTGCCTTAATTCTATTCTCAAATTATCTCAGCGTATGCTCGTTACATTGCAGAAAGTGGAACAGCCGCTGGCGCAAGATAAACAAAACACAGAAAATTCGCTCAGTGTCCATTCTTTATAATCCCTATTCGCTGATGCTGCGAACAGGTCGGTCGTGTGGCCGTTATGGAGAGCAGGAAAGATCCTGTAAATTGTAAGGATATAATGAAAGAATATTTAGAAGCATTTAAAGTATTATTTAAATCTTCTAAAACAATACTTACAAAAAATGGAAGAACGTCTTGAAATCCATGAGGACGCCTCTTTCAACGCAGTGCTTCTACGCACATCGTGGTGGCTTTTTGCTATGTTCTATTCTCTGTTTTTAAGTGATATTACAGTGATGTTTTAAGTGATGTTGTAACTTTGGTTTTTAACGTCATATACCAAGTGTTCCATTTTAATATTATCTTCCCATCTACGTCTCGGCCTCCCCAAAGGTCTTTTTCCATCCGGCCTCCCAACTAACACTCTATATGCATTTCTGGATTCGCCCATACGTGCTACATGTCCTGCCCATCTCAAACGTCTGGATTTTATGTTCCTAATTATGTCAGGTGAAGTATACAATGCGTGCAGCTCTGCGTTGTGTAACTTTCTCCATTCTCCTGTAACTTCATCCCTCTTAGCCCCAAATATTTTCCTAAGAACCTTATTCTCAAAAACCCTTAATCTCTGTTCCTCTCTCAAAGTGAGAGTCACAACCATACAGAACAACCGGTAATATAACTGTTTTATAAATTCTAACTTTCAGACTTTTTGACAGAAGACTAGATGACAAAAGCTTCTCAACCGAATAATAACAGGCATTTCCCATATTTATTCTGCGTTTAATTTCCTCCCGAGTGTCATTTAGATTAGAATACCAACTTTGAGAGAGGTAGGATATGATGGTAGAGACTGGACTAATCTTGCTCAGGATAGGGACCAATGGCGGGCTTATGTGAGGGCGGCAATGAACCTACGGGTTCCTTAAAAGCCAGTAAGTAAGTAATACCAAGTGTTCACTTTTTATAACATGTTCCATTCGACCTACACGACCTGAAGATGCTAATCTAAATTGGCGAAAACGTTTGTTTTTAAATTTGTGTAAATGTTATTACAACATGTTTTATTGTGTTTATGTTAAGTATTGACTGAATAGAACTCATTTTTAAATTAACATTGAACTTAACGGAACCAATATGCCTTTGAAATTATAATATTCTGTGTTTATGTTACAGTTTTGTTTATTTTTGATTGTGAATGGGCCTTAATCTTAAGCCATGTTTACGTCGTCACGTTTTCGCCCTGAATTAAGGGCACGGAGGACATCGTAGGCTCGGGGCTAATAACCCCGTCCAGACGATCGCGTGATTTAGTAACCCAGTGGGCGCGTGATCGATTTTGCGTTGGGACAGAAAAGCTGTGGGATTTATGGAAGGCGCCGACTGCTGCTGCAATTTATGGCAGAAGGCCCGCTTATGCCGCGCCATTAAGGCAGTCAGGTGACAAAGCGCCACCTCTTCCTCTCGGAAATTAACCCCCAGAGGGCGACGTAACCCCCGCTGCCTCAATGAGGAGGCAGGCAGATTGGTGCTTTATTCGACGATACCAAATGCACCCGCAGTTCAGAGGTGGTACTGGGTGATTCTTTGTACTTTATGAGGTTCAGTAACAAAGCCCTTGTAATTCTTAACCCTTTCATTGCCAAGACTGTTACAAAGATAACCTTATTCTCCATTTAACGAGCCTTTTAAACTATAGAGTGGTTATTCAGATACTGCGAAATTGAGATATAACAACAATGGAGTAAGAGTAGGAGGAATTTGCTAATGAAACCGAAGTAGTAAGAAAGAAATTATATAAAAAAACGCTAGAGGGAAATTCCTTACTTTCAAGTTCCATTGAAATACAGTCTCTATTGATTATTATTATTATTATTATTATTATTATTATTATTATTATTATTATTATTATTATTATTATTATTATTATTATTATTATTATTATTATTATTATTAGACGTTATTGAACACCGGTGAAGTGACGAGGAATTTCAGCGGCATCATTAATGGTGAAGTTTAATTTTGACAATATCAAGATTCAATGATCAGGAAGGGAAATTAATTAACTTGTTAATTCATTCGTGAGCGGTTTTCAACACACAGAAATTGAAATCCTCAAGCATATGAAATTGGATTCAAATCCTAAAAACATTTGCTGGTAATCATAGTAACAATCTAAATATACAGTCACGAAGCTTGAGTTGTGAGGGTACTAGGAACAATAGACTGTGCCCGTACTATTTCGCATTGTCTGTAATGAGGCGATATTAGCGATCCTAGTGGTTAGCAACTATCTATGGATGCATATTTACTACGTATTGAGCTTCGTGACTGTATATACTAGACTGTGATTTTAATCATCTACGATTTTCATTTGTCCTTTCAGATTATGCATTGTTGATTGTTATACATACTAGGTTCAAAAAGTTCCCGGAATTTGCTAGCATCATAGAAACAACGTACCTTAAACACTATTCTACAGCATTTCCTTCAAAATAGTTGCCTTCCGCAACAACACACTTTGGCAACGCGTGTTTGGAAGCAGGCCTGGAAGCCATTTTGTGAAACCCGTCTTAGTGCTCTCGTCGCGTTTGCGATAACCTCTTCAGCATTGAATCTCCGTCCTTTCAGATGACTTTTCAGACGGGGAAACAGAAAGTAATCAGGTGGTGAGAGATCAGGAGAGTATGGTGGGTGATCCAAAGCAGTTATGTTGTGCCTGGCAAGAAAATTCTTTACAATAATTGCGCGATGAGCAGGTGCATTGTCATGCATAAGGAACCAGTTGTTTTCTACCCACTTTTCTGGACGTTTCCTTCTCACTGCGTCCCAGAGGCGACGGAGGGTTTCTACGTACAATTCTTTCGTTACAGTACGACCTTCTGGAATGAACTCATGGTGCATGAGACCCTGAGAGTCGAAGAAAATTTCCAACATAACTTTGCTTTAAGTGAGCTTAAATGCGACAGGCTCATGTTAGTAGATTTACTGGCATGAAAAAGAACTCCTGCGGACAAAATGCCGGCACATCCGGCGATGCTGATATAACCTCTGCAGTTGCGAGCGTCGTTAAATAAAACATAACATTTAAAATAACTTTGCCTTCGGAAGTGTGCCTAGGAAATTTTGCTTCCGGGGAGATGTTTTCGATTTCCACTCAGATGACTGTCGTTTAGGGACTGGGTCGTACAAGTAGCACCAGTTTCATTTTGTTTAAGAAATCACCATCTTCATCAGCCATACTGATCATGTCCCCAGCAAAACACAGAACTTGATGTTTGTACTTTGCTCTGTGGACATAATTACAAAATGCGACGAACAAACGAAACACTATGATAAACAATTGCCTACAACTCAAAACCAATAATTGCCATTATCAACAAACTTTAAGGAAATGACATCATGAATGTTACCAACAAAACAAATGTATAATATCCCTTGTTATATATTAATACGAAAAATGGTAGTAAAATTCCGGGAACTTTTTGAACCTAGTAGTATATGGGAACTCCTATCTTTTAATCATAATAAAACCAGCAAGAATTTTTTTCTACTATAATAATAGCTTTATAATAATAAATTAATATTATCCATACCCAAACGCATCAGACTGTACTTTATACCAATTCGCAGATGTCTCTGTAGTCATTAAAGTAAATATGAAGTGTCCTTGAAAGGAAGTATGGGTTAATATGATATAGCACTTGCGAAATGCAACATTAGATTCATAAAGCTATTATTTACTTGATATATAGTAAGGAGTATTTATTTTCAAAGTCTGAAAATGTACATTATTAAATTTTTTAACAAGTCTAGAGATATATCAGTATGCATTTGATTTGTTACTTTTATACTATGTGTAAGTTTTATTTTAGATCTAAAATTACGAAGGTTCTAATTGAAACGTAACGTACGGTAATGGAAAATCGTAAGACAATGTGGAAGAAAAAAGGTGAAGAAGATGGTAGTGATGGTGGTAGGGTGAATATGATGCAGCACTTAAAGAATTAATAATTTCATTTCTAATTATTATAAATGCAGATGTTACATAAATTAGATTGTAAGAGAAGCTCTAACTCGATATTCCGTCCTTACATCGTCTTCTACGAATCTTATTCCACATGCAAGATAATGAATGCGCAGTAGACTACTTCTTTTTCTGTTTCACGGAAGCAATATTGATCTGAAGGAAGTTCTTGCTCAATGCTATATTAATAATAGAAACAGAAATTCACTTTATTGCTAGCTACAGAAATAAAACAGGACCAGTCCGGGGCTCGTAGATTTTGAATTTAAATATGAATATTATGTTAATCATACTTTTATGTGGGACATAAAAGAAAATACAAAGACATGGAATTCAAAACTGTTTGTTATACACCACGGCTCTCACAGAAAGACAAGGCCAACAAATACACCCACTATCAATCTATAGAAAGGTACTAACATTTCAATAGAAATTATTACTTACTTAAAAATGGCTTTTAAGAAACCCGCAGGTTCATTGCCGCCCTCAAATAAGCCCGCCATCGGTCCCTATCCTGTGCAAGATTAATCCAGTCTCTATCATGATATCCCAACTCCCTCAAATCCATTTTAATATTATCCTCCCATCTACGTCTCGGCCTCCCCAAAGGCTTTTTCTCTCCGGTCTCCCAACTAACACTCTATATGCATTTCTGTATTCGCTCATACGTGCTACATGCCCTGCCCATCTCAAACGTCTGGATTTAATGTTCCTAATTATGTCAGGTGAAGAATACAATGCGTGCAGTTCTGTGGTGTGTAACTTTCTCCATTCTCCTGTAACTTCATCCCTCTTAGCCCCAAATATTTTCCTAAGAACCTTATTCTCAAACACCCTTAATCTCTGTTCCTCTCTCAAAGTGAGAGTCCAAGTTTCACAACCATACAAATCAACCGGTAATATAACTGTTTTATAAATTCTAATTTTCAGATTTTTTTTTTACAGCAGACTAGATGACAAAAGCTTCTCAGCCGAATAATAACATATTTATTCTGCGTTTAATTTCCTCCCGAGTGTTATTTATATTTGTTATTGTTGCTCCAAGATATTTGAATTTTTCCAGCTCTTCGAAAGATAGATCTCCAATTTTTATGTTTCCATTTCGTACAATATTCTGGTCACGAGACATAATCATATACATTGTCTTTTCGTGTTTTACTTCCAAACCTATCGCTTTACTTGCTTCAAGTAAAATTTCCGTGTTTTTCCTAATCCTATGTGGATTTTCTCCGAACATATTCACGTCATCCGCATAGACAACAGCTGATGTAACCCGTTCAATCAACAGAAATTATTAATTTTAAATAAAACTTAAAGCACAACTCAGTTGAATAAACAATTACAAAAATATTTCAACTTCAACATATATATTCATTCATAATTTTCTGTCCAAAGACAATTCTTTCACTGCAAACCCAGGATTCTCCAATCTTTGCTATTTTTGCCTTCCTCCTACTCTCCGCATATGATCCATATATCTCAATGTCCATCATCTGAAATCTTCTTCTGCCCCGAACTCTTCTCCCGTTCACTATTCCTTCCAGTGCATTCTTCAGTAGGCAGTTTCTTTTCAGCCAGTGACCCAACCAATTCCTTTTCCTTTTCCTCATCACTTTCAGCATTATTTTCTCTTCACCCATACTTTCCAACACTCTTCTCCATGTTCACATTTCAAATTCTTCTAGTCATTTCTCTTCACTTCGCCGGAATGTCCATATTTCTGCCCAAACAATGCCACACTCCACACAAAGCATTTCAGTTATTTTTCCAGAGTTTCGCAGAAGATTTTTCCTTTTTCTATTAAAAGCTTCCTTTGCCATTGTTATCCTCTATCTAACAGTGTTGTTTTATAAATTCCATAATATTAAGGCATAGATGAGACAGAAAAAATTATATGATGACATCATGACTGCATGTACGTGAACAAAAGTCTTGCGCAAAGAACTACGTAACGCGTGCCGATGACGATACACGTCTACCCTCGTCAGTCAATACCGAACTGCAGTTACTAACATTATTCACGAATAGCTGCTTGGCATTTAAAATGTCCAGTTCAGAGTAACGTGCGTTCCAGGAAGAATGGAAATACAAAAGCTTTCGGCATTCTTTACTAATTGATAAGAGCACTAAAGTCCTTTGAATAGTCGTTTACAAAGACACAAACATAATGAATTGCACATGAATGATAATATGGACAAAGTTCTACATTGCTAACAGATGCTTGGAAGGAAAATGCTACAAATTGCCATTGCATCCCCGTTCGAAATCATCTGATAACATTAGAAGTTTGTCAATAGTAACAATAGTATTTTATATAATAACGCTTTTAACTCCAGTTGCAATTCAACATCGAAATTCAATGTACTCGTAGGAGATATATACCTAAGAAATTTTTCTTGAACCCTTCTATTATCAGAGATAGGGTTCTTTTACGGTACACGGGAGACATACATTTACTTCTCTTCCGGAGAAAAACCATACCTCAAACAAACCATGAGGGTGTTCAGGTCTCTGAGACTTAACGCTTTTTCAATATTTTTTTATGGAGAAATGAACCGGTTTTAGCCCGACAAAATTTAATCTTTCAATTGTATAAAACTCTAGCCTTTACTAAAGATCAACTTTGATCGAAGATCGAAAAAAAAGTGAACCGAGTTCAGACACTTCTTCTGTTGTATAAAACATTTTTCTGCGATCAAATTACCTTTAGTTCAAATGCAAAATTATCAAGTTCACGTGAAAAGGATTTGGCAACATCGCATAAACAGGTGAAATATGTGATGAGCGGACCATGTTGTACAGGGTTGTTCAGTGTTGCCAATCTAGCGACTTAACTCTTTTTCAACAACAATTTCTTTTAACTTTTATATTGCTTAAATAGAGATTTAGCGACCTTTGTAGCACCCCATGTAGTGACAAAATTTAATCTTTCTTTGTTGATAATGAACAAACTCTTGTAGCGACTTTACAACTACATTTTTAAAATGTTTTGCAATCATAAACCAGAGCAGGCTTCTCTGATTGGAGACACTGGTTTGTTTTTCAAGGCATCCGAATCAACCTGTAAATAACTTACTTCGGACATGACAAAATAAAAGAAAAAAAGTTGACCGTTCTCCAAATTGTTATCATGTTATGGTGTTTGATACTGCTAAACATAATGAAGCCTTATAAAACGACAATTTTCGTTTAAGAGAGTAATACAGTTAATTGAAAAATTATCAATGTACACATCATATCCATTAATAAATGCAATCTGGTTTTGTTATAAAACATAATATAATTATAGGTTATGTTATTTGATACTGCTGACACAGATAGAGCTTTCTTATAAAATATAAGAATGTTTGTGTATTAAGGCAAAAATTGAAAAAAATATATATATATATAAATGTACCTAACATATCTATTAATAATAATAATAATAAAAATAATAATAATAATAATAATAATAATAATAATAATAATAATAATGGATAATTTTATTTTCACAATCTGTCACAAGTATATTTCAAACAAAAGAAATAACTGAACTTGGATCATCCAACTAATAATAATAATAATAATAATAATAATAATAATAATAATAATAATAAATAATAGATAATAATAATAATAATAATAATAATAATAATAATAATAATAATAATGGATATTTTATTTGCACAATCTGTCACTCGTATATTTCAAACAAAAGAAATAACTGAACTTGGATCATGTAACTTAACGGAGAAATTTCTTTAGTCAAAGTTGACTTTAGTTTGATACAAATTAATCTCAGATTAGACTTTATACAACACAAAATTCCAAGTTCAGCTAGAACAAGGATCAATTTAACCTCTGATCTAAGATTAAATGGTTTATACAATCAGCCCTAAGAATGTGAACGCTTGTGTACTTTCTGACGGAAAGCCGGTGACGTAGTTCATTAATTGTATTCAATTATTTCGTGTAGTACTGTAGAAACTAATCATAGTATACAGGTAGCGGTCTCGTAGACCGCAAGTCTGTATAACTGGACTGTTTTCACCGTTCCCTCAATCGATTCTACACAAAGCCCTTCGCAAAAAATAAGTGTTAGTGATGAAACCTTTGACGAGACAGTGCTTGAGTGGATGGAGGATGAGGATTGTCTTTCTCCATCTCTAATGAATGCATGTTTAATGTTGAAATTTATTTCGAGTATAAAATATGTTATAGATGTCTATAAGACGAATTTCGGCTAGAATTTTGTCAATCTAACAAATCAACAATAACCGTTTAATAGGTAAATTTTGTGAGATTGGGAATGTGCAAGCTCGGGAGAGTACAGACTGGCATCATTTTTATGCATGGAATTTCTGTGATGTGTATTTAACTCGTTGATCCAGATCTTTTAGAAAATTATCTTCAAAAATGTGGTTGTCACCTGCAGTTCTTCTCGTTGGTTAAAGAAACTGAAAGTGCATGCTTATCGTCCATGAAAGGAACAGACCACAAAAACCGTTAAAATATTGTAGTTTGCTGCGTTATTTTGTTGATGAAAATCAAACTTTGTAGTTTTGTCATGTTTACTGGTGAAGTTTGGTTCACCATGCGAACAGTCAAAGCAAAAATGCCCATGAGTATCACAAACAACCTTTAAACACACATAAAATAGGAGTTTGATGTGCTATCTCCCGTCATCGTGTGATAGCACCTATATTTTTTGACATAATGTAAAAAAGTCGTAAGAAATAAGATAGCTACAATTGTTTTTATGTCCGGCTTTTGTCCTTTTTAAACTCAAAACTATCTGGTAACCCTAGGTAGAAACGCAAATAGAAACTTCTCTTTTTTAATAATTCTATTTTAACCACAGTCTAGTAGCCTATGTACAGTCACGAAGCTCAATACGTAGGAAATATGCATCCATAGATAATTGCTAACCACTAGGATCGCTACTATCGCCTCATCACAGACAATGCGAAATAGTACAGGGATATCATTTTATTTTTACATCAATTTTTATTGTACCTGAGTTTTTGAATGTACTTCACTCCCATCCCTCTACTAGTAAACTCCAAGTGTTCTCCACACAGAACCGAGGCCGCGTATGCAGTACTGAGTTAGTGAGTATAGTGAGTTCCAGAAAAATGTTCACGTTTTCCAGTGACGAAAGAGCTTTCAATATTGAATCATATTTTCGCACAGGAACTGTCGCCCGTTTGCTTACGTCGCATCCCAATTTTCCCCACCTGCTTCTGTTCGCCCCTCTGTAAAATCTAATAGCTGGGCTGTCTTAGCTCTTTTCTGAAAACATTAATTTCTGTTAGGAATTGGACGTCTACGTAATATTATACAACTATTTAAAATAACTTAAATAAAAGGGCCTCGTTAAGTAATTAACTGTCACGTGATTTCCCCCCCCCCCCTTTCTATGACCCTGCGACAAAACCACTTGAACGGATAGTAGATAGCATTTCTGAGTAATTTTATATTTTCTGATTGGGCAGAAGTGAAGATTGAATTTACAGTACGTAAGGTACTCTTTTATAGAGTAGGTATAGAATTATTTCAACATGAATTACTAGTACGAAGAACGAAACTGGTAATTGGAATTAGTCTATAGTGCGATAATATGCACAAAAGAACTGAAGCCTGTATCGAAATGAACGGCCACCATTTTCAAAAATGTGTTTAAATATCCATATTATGATTATTTTTCAATTTAACTTCATTCTCTATATTGTACGCTAATGTGCTGTAACAGTATAATATACACTGCATAATGAATACGTCCGAATGAATAGCTCAATTCGTGAGTAAAACACTCATTGTTAATGCTGTACTATATTTTGATTAAACAAAAACCTAATGAAAATTATCAAACTCAAAATTGCGATATTTCCCAGTTTACATAAATGGATGAACTACTTTTCTTCCCTCCTATACCTAGTAAAGTGATTTGTATTTTACGCCAGTATCATCGAACTCCAGTCTTGGAAGGGGGAGCAAGCGGTGTTTCCGTTTCTCAATCGTTGATCCAAAGGTATAGCCAGGTTAATATTAGAAATGTTAGTAAAAATGAAATGATGTCCCTGTACCTGCACAGTCTATTGTTCCTAGTACCCTCATCAACTCAAGCTTCGTGACTGTATATACTAGACTGTGGCTTAACTGTAATATTTAATAATAAAATTTCCCATACAAGCAGTGTATAAAAATAACCACATATAAAAAATCTGCGAGATAAATATCATGTATGCAGAAATTTATACGAGAATATAAAACACACAAATCAAAGCCCTCTTACTTGTTTAACGAGCAGAGGGTCATTTTTTAAAAAATATCCGATATTACTTCATGGGAAATTTACTTATGATCAATAACAGCGGCACAATCTCTCACATTATTGCCTATACAAAACAAACGACAGTCGCCACTGATTTACGACATGGCAACGTTCCAAGCGATTTCGCTAATGTTGTCCCACAGGGTTTAGAACGCACCGGGAATCTGCTGTTTTCTGGCTCATACAAATTCTGCCTCGTCGACAGACGCGCGGGACGAGGATCTCTGGCGAAATAACAGTGAATGAAAAGCTAAGGATTGTTCACGCTGCAGTGAACGGACCTTCAATCGTGGCATCATGCGGACCCTTCTTTTTTAGCTTTTAGATACGAGTTTCGAGAATCAGAGACGCAACAGGGAAAATCTGACTGAACTAATTCTTTCCAAGGAATTGAACAGATATTTCTTGTTCTATTACTTTATTATACTCTAGGCTTTCGTATTAACTCAGTGGAATTTTGGTCTACGTATAGTCATTTCTCATATAACCGAATTATGTTACTCCTACAGATGCTGATCTAGGTTCGATGCTTTTCTGTTTGTCTTGTGTGTTTTCTATCGTTATCCGTAAGCTATGTTTATGTTTTGAATAGAGTGGTTCATAATGATTCCATATCGTGAAGAACCATATAACAACAATGACAATAATAATAATAATAATAATAATAATAATAATAATAATAATAATAATAATAATAATAATAATCCAGACGTTTGAGATGGGCAATGTAATAATATAATTAGTTGGGAATATAAAAAAGACCTTTAAGGCCGAGACGTAGATGGGAGGATAATATTAAATGGATTTGAGGGAGGTGGGGTATGATGTAGAGACTGGATTAATCTTGCCAGGATAGGGACCGCTGGCGGGCTTATGTGAGGGCAATGAACCTTCGGGTTCCTTAAAAGCCATTTGTAAGTAAGTAAGTAAGTAATAATAATAATAACAATAATATAAGGATAAAGGTATCCCCATAACATGCCATGAAGGCACTTGGGGGCATGGAGGTAGAGCCCCACGCTTTCCATGACCTCGGCACTAGAATGAGGTGGTGTGGTCGGCACCACGCTCTGACCGCCTTTTATCCCCGGGGAGACCCGGTACTCAATTTTATAGGAGGCTGAGTGAACCTCGGGGCCGTTCTGAAAGTTTGGCAACGAGAAAAATCCTGTCACCACCTGGGATCGAACCCCGGACCTTCCAGTCCGTAGCCAGCTGCTCTACCAACTGAGCTACCCGGCCGCCAATAATATAATAATAACAATAATAATAATTAATAATAATAGTAATAAATATTAGTATATTGAAATAAGAGTATTTATTTATTTTATTTATTTATTTAAATTTAAATATACAGAATAAAGAATATAATTACAAACAAACAAGAGAAATAGAAATAAAATAATACAAACAAGATAAAAAAGGAGATACAGTAGTATTAACAAAATTTGAGACCGAATGAGAAGCGCTCGTGTTCATTCGTAGTTCAGATATAATATTAATAGGCCTATAAGAGAAAATAAATATAAAATATAAAATATGCAACAACATCGTGGAACGCTTACCACATAATTCTTAAATCGATTTGAAAAAGCATCGGTACTTTCCACCTGCAGAGTAGAGCTCTATTTCCAATGCAATAAAGTATTGCGTGACAGTCGAATGAAAATACTGGGCCATAATTGTGACGACAAATAATAATAATAATAATAATAATAATAATAATAATAATAATAATAATAATAATAATAATATTAATAATAATAATAATAATTTAATAATAATAATAATAATAATAATAATAATAATAATAATAATAATAATAATAATGAAGTGTATATAGTATTTGTGAACTTAGAAAAGACTTTTGACAAAGTGGACTGGAATAAAATGAGGATCCTGAAGAAAATAGGTGTGGATTGGAAAGAGAGAAGGCTGTTCAGTAATCTTTATATATGACTCAAAGTTAGGATAGGAGAAAAAAATGTCAGAAGGAAGTGAAATAGGAAGAGGAGTACATCAAGGATGCTCTGTTCAACATCTATTCGGAGGACTTAGTGAAGAATAAAGTACATAAGATTTGCTGATGATACGTCGTTGTTAGCAGAAGGGCAGACAATACGAATGGATGTGGTACTGGTGCTAAATGACAGCTGTTAGCAGTATGGGATGAAAATAAATGAAAATATGACTAAGACCATGGTCATAGGAAGAAAAATATAGAATATAAACTTGTGAATTCTAAATGAGCCAGCAGAACAAGTGGACAGCTTCAAATATTTGCAGTTTACTACGTATAAGCAGTAATGTGAGCTGCTGCCAGGAAATCAAAAGGAGGGTAGCAATGGTAAAGGAAGCATTTTACAGGAAAAGAAGCATTTTATGCGGACCTCTGGAAAAAGAACTAAGGAAGAGGAGACTAGTGAAGTGCTTTATGTGGAGAGTGGCATTGTATGGGGTAGAGACATGGACATTACGACGAAACAAAGAGAAGCGAATAGAGGAAATGTGGATTTGGAGAAGAATGGAATGTGTGAAATGGACTGACAGAATAAGAAATTTAAATTTAAATTATGTTTTATTTAACGACGCTCGCAACTGCCGAGGTTATATCAGCGTCGCCGGTTTGCCGGAATTTGGTCCCGCAGGAGTTCTTATGCCAGTAAATCTACTGACATGAGCTTGTCGCATTTAAGCACACTTAAATGCCATCGACCTGGGCCGGGATCGAACCCGCCACAGAAGGCCAGCGCTACACCGCCTGCGCCACCCAGGGCGACTTGAGGGAAAATTCCGAAATAGCCTCAACCAGGTAACATGTCCCAAACAGGATTTAAACAAAGGCCGCTCGTTCCACGGTCAGGCAAGCTAACCGTTACTCCACAGCTGTGAACTCGTGATATATTAAAATTTTAAATTATCAATAAACGTTCGTTGTTACTGATAGAACAGAATGGAATTATCAACACATCAAAGAAATTTCACTTCGTTATTTCCATTCTTCCTTTGTATGTTTGAATTGACGATCAATTTTCATTCTACATATTATTAAAGATAATCTATTTACGTCGTGGTGGTGGTGGTGGTTAATAACAGTGATTCGTAGTATTAACAGTAATGGTAGCTAGAAATGATTAATAGTTTATAATAATAGTAAATACTAGTAATTACTATCACTTTTGTTCACGTCATTAATATTCTTTTGAGAAGATTAACTCCATATGTAGATGAAATTATTGAAACGTTAAATAGATCAACTATTGATAAGATATTTTGTATTCGACAGATAATGGAGAAAAAATGGGAGTATAAGGGTGCTGTGCATCAGTTATTCATAAATTTCAAAAAGGCATATGACTCGGTTAAGAGAGAAGTTTTATATGATATTCTTATTGAATTTGGTATTCCCAAGAAACTAGTTCGATTATTTAAAATGTGTCTCAGTGAAACGTACAGCAGACTCCGTATAGGTCAGTTTCTGTCAGATGCCTTTCCAATTCACTGCGGGCTAAAGCAAGGAGATGCACTATCACCTTTACTTTTTAACTTTGCTCTAGAGTATGCCATTAGGAAAATCCAGAATAACAGGGAGGGTTTGGAATTGAACGGGTTACATCAGCTGCTTGTCTATGCGGATGACATGAATATGTTAGGAGAAAATCCACAAACGATTACGGAAAATACGGGAATTTTACTTGAAGCAAGTAAAGAAATAGGTTTGGAAGTAAATCCCGAAAAGAAAGTATATGATTATGTCTCGTGACCAGAATATTGTACGAAATGGAAATATAAAAATTGGAAATTTATCTTTTGAAGAGGTGGAAAAATTAAAAAAATCTGGGAGCAACAGTAACAAATATAAATGATACTCAGGAGGAAATTAAATGCAGAATGAGTATGGGAAATGCCTGTTATTATTCGGTTGAGAAGCTTTTATCATCATCCAGTCTGTTGTCAAAAAATCTGATAGATAGAATTTATAAAACAGTTATATTACTGGTTGTTCTTTATTGTTGTGAAACTTGGACTCTTACTTTGAGAGAAGAACATAGGTTAAGGGTGTTTGAGAATAAGGTGCTTAGGAAAATATTTGGGGCTAAGAGGGATGAAGTTACAGGAGAATGGAGAAAGTTACACAACACAGAATTGCACGCATTGTATTCTTCACCTGACATAATTAGGAACTTTAAATCCAGACGTTTGAGATGGGCAGGGCATGTAGCACGTATGGGCGAATCCAGAAATGCATATAGAGTGTTAGTTGGAAGGCCGGAGGGAAAAAGACCTTTGGGGAGGCCGAGACGTAGATGGGAAGATAATATTAAAATGGGTTTGAGGGAGGTGGGATATGATAATAGAGACTGGATTAATCTTGCTCAGGATAGGGACCAACGGCGGGCTTATGTGAGTGCGGCAATGAACCTCCGGGTTCCTTAAAAGCCAGTAAGTAAGCAAGTAAGTAAATACTTGTAATTAGTGATATGTAGTAGTTAAAAGTAGGCCTAGTAGTTGGTAATTATAGTGACAGTAAGTAGATCTAGTAGTGGTCGTTAGTAGTGATAATTCCTATTTCTTCTACGCGGAATATTGGCTCGTGTGAACTTCCGTCATCAGTCTGGCTCCAATCATTTGTTCAACTTCCACCCAATAACATTCTTGCCGTCTTATCCTCTTCTCCACGTGTTTTGCGAAGTAGAATAATTAATTTTGTGTGTTAGAAGGTATGCGCCATTACTCTGCTCTGCATATTGAAGTAGTGTGACCTATATATTTTGCATAGCCGACTAGAGACTTAACCAACAGGGAAGGCTCACCAAGTGATAATGGATTTTCATAACGATTTTTCCCCTCATACGTTCCATTTAAAATAACAAACCTCCCTATAAATTTCTACATCCGGAAAGGGCCTAGTTTTCGAGATATGATTTCTTTCAAATTCTTCAATCCAGAGCTATAACTGCAAACAGTGCTATGTGCTACACATATCAGGCAATAAATCTCATCTAACTGCATACCGAACTGTCAAAATCTCCTTGAATAATATAAGTCAGTGATGTCAAAGCAAGCGCATTTTTCTGACCTTGACGTCGTGCGCGGGCATCAAGCGCTAAGTATGGAAAGAGGAAGGGTTGTGTATATGAATAAGCAGCCTGTTCGATTAAGAAAACAGTGGTGCACAAACTTCAAACGGAACGTGAAATTTTATGTCGTTATTTTTGTATGGCTTCTTTCTGTTTGATATTATCTATATTGTCTGTAAAACAAAAGTACTAATACCAATTTCTTAATATTGCACTTGTGTTTTAAACGTTAATAACATAATAAAGAGTTAAGAAGGAATATTCACATAAATTCCATAGTAGTACAACTATACTGTACTAAATGGATGAAACACATCATTCATAAAGAAAGTGATATCCCCAAAAAAGAGATTGAGTACGACATGATAAGTTAGAATTGATATTGATGGTACCTTTAGCCTTATAAAAGTAATCAATAAACTAATCAAAACCATATTTCAGTACAAAGCAAAGTTACCTAGGTGCTGTATATGTTTTAAGTGTAACTAATATTCCATAACGAAACACTTATCGCATTATGCTTTTAAGGTGATATTGGTGAGCAACTTCCTATCATCAGAATATTAAATTAATTTCTCGAAATATGCTGAAGCTATATCAAAATAGTTTTCTATTCTTTGCTTTTAAATTATTATTTAATAGTCTACCTGTTGATATAAGGAATCTTCCATTCCGAGTGTTTAGGACACGAATTAGGACTATATTATTGGCAAATCCATTGTATGATGTCGATGAGTTTTTTAATATTCATGTATCTTAATTTGTATCCATTGTATGATATCATGTATTTTAAATTTTATATGACGATGCCATATATGTTCCACATGTTTTTGCAAAATAAACTATCTATCTATCTATAGAGCTGACATTTTTACAAAACATGGGCACGTATCTTTTGCTTATGATGTAACAGTAGTTGCTTTGTTAATTCATTTCCTTACAAACAATTTCCACACGAATATTTTCAAAATTTTCAATACACTATCTTCAGTAATACGTATACACGGTATATTAGATTTACGAAAACATTCTGTAAGGCTACTAAATAAATAGGCCTATACCTGAAAATATCACTTTTCTGTACGAAAAGTTGAGAAAATATTTCTTTTGAATAAAAAAATCAAACTTGTGAAAAATGAGCATTAAAATTAAAACTTATATTCTTATAATGCACTTATACTTCTCAGACAAATCTAAAAATTAACATGGATACAGTTTTAATAAGCTCTCTTCCCTCTATCTACTGAATCAGTGCTGGCCATCCCTGAATATAGCTCGACCAAGCGGCATATACTACCTCTTTCGTCTGTCTCTTTCCTTTCCGCTGTAAAGCGCTCAGGCTCTCCTGGGCTCTAGGCGCTATATTTCCACATTCAACTACCTTGCCTCTCGGTTTACTCTCCTAGCTTCACATCATAATCGAAATACACGTTCACAGCACAATCTGTTGGTTGCTACCAATACCACGTCATCAGACATCTCTGTACTCAAGTTCTTTTCAATAGCCATGGCCCGCTCATGGAATTCGCTGCCGCTGGAAATCAGGGGTAGTCTTAGTCCTCAGTTGTTTAAAATTAGGTTGTTTAGAAACATTTTAAATGCACAGAATTAGTTTTTTTAGGTATAATTATTATTATCGTTATTATTATATTATTATTATTATTATTATTATTATTATTATTATTATTATTATTATTATTATTATTATTTTACACAGTCATTACTTTATTTTTCCATTAACCTAATATCTAGGTAATTGTCATTGTCTCAATGTAACACGTGCTGTGCTGATCATACTAATTCTACTATTCCTTTAGTTGTGAGATTATATTCATATGTATTAATTCTTTTTTTTTTTTAAGTTAATACTGTATACTAGAATGTATTTTCCTGTTTGTGATTACGTATTCAGCCTTTTTTATTATATATATATATATATATATATATATTATTATTGTTATTTTAAAGCTTAATACTGATTGTGTATATGTATTCAATGTCTCTTTTTTACTTCATCATGTTTATTATTTTTAAGTTAATATTTGTATACCGGTATGTATTTTTCTGTATGTGATTTGATCCTGGTTGAGTGGAAGAGAAGGCCTGATGGCCTTAACTCTGCCAGGGAAAATAAAACTATTATTATTATTATTATTATTATTATTATTATTATTATTATTAACATAAAATTTACTCTGTCACACGTTAAAAGTGTTAAAATTGTTAAAAAGGTATTTACCTTCGACAGACGGCCCGTTTCGACGCTATTTGTCGTCGTCTTCAGTGTCTCTTGAACCACTGCTGGTTTTGGTTCTGCGATGTGCAGTTGTCGATGGTAGGGGTGGGGGTGTGTTGCTTCTGAAGACGACGACAAATAGCGTCGAAACGGGCCGTCTGTCGAAGGTAAATACCTTTTTAACAATTTTAACACTTTTAACGTGTGACAGAGTAAATTTTATGTTTTTAACAAAGTGTTAACGAGAAATTTAATCAATGTATTATTATTATTATTATTATTATTATTATTATTATTATTATTATTTTATATTTTCATTAGCATCTACAGTTACAATAGTCTTACAAAGTAATTGCTATAGATATCTTTTAGTCAAAATTTTTGTCCGAAAATCATTTAGATTTGGAAGTAAAACTATGTAGATAATAATGATATTTTTTTCAGAAAAATAAAGTCTCTCTCTTTTGTTGAACTACATCTGTAACACGATTACGGCTTTTTTTTTTACAAATAAATTCATACAGATATGTTTCAATTCTAAAATTTTGCCCGCAGAAGTTTAGAATCAAAAGCATAATTATGTACGCAATAATTATTCTCTGCGATGAAAAGGTAACTGGTTACAATCTGTGTATAACGTTTCATTTATGACTTTTTAGTAGGAAAAAGTATGAGAAAATATTGCCAGAGGCAATTTCAAATAAATACGTAGTCTTTTTTATTTTTTTAAATAAAATATTACGGTCTTCCTTTGAGTAAGAGTTTTGTTTCATGGGCATCACTTCCGGCTTAATTTGTTTGTAGATGCTAAACAGGAATAAAATAAAATCCATTGTGTGTTTCACGAGAAAAGATTTGCATATATGTAGAGACGAAAAGGCAAAAATCGCTTTCTTCGTTACTAGATAGGCATGTTAAATATATGTATTTCCGTGAAAAACAGTTCCAGAATCATTGTAAGGCCGGTAAATTTATAGAAAGACGTAAAAAGTAAAGAAATTTTTTGGTCCGAGAAAAGTCTATATCGGTGCTTACCTTGTGACTTTAGCGCCACAAATTTCGGCCGTCACTAAATACTCTAACCTGCACAACGCAAGCTACCATAATTTACGTACGTGCATGTGATAGAATATCCGATGACCTTACTGAATCCTTCACCAACAATCGCTTTAGTTTCGGTTACAAACTTGAACAAAACTCATCGTACGAGCTATCGTACAACAGTTGGTGGTATCTGTACAGCAGCCTTGGCGAGAACGTGACTCGCGAGACATTGTGGCTCGCAGTGATAACTGTGCATTTCGCTTGCTTCTAACCTCCGCCAACCCCCACCCTCTCACTCACTGGAGTCAAACTCCGTTCCATTTGTATTTGTCTCTGACCTGCGAGTGGTATATGTCTCTCTCGAAACCATGTACGAAAGTTTCAAGTAGGATGGGAGGACGCATTTTTTTGCTGTCAGTATGAAGAGAATATTAAATGTATGATTTGTTCACAAGTATTACAAGGAAAACGGTTGTATAACATAAAACGGCATTTTACTAAATGTTACTGATGAAACATTAAAAGGTTAAGTGTTATTGTTGTTATCATCATCATCATCATCATCATCATCATCATCTCTGTACGTCGACCCTTTTTCAGCAGATGTACGAATAATGCGGTTAGATCTTCAATTTAAACACACAGATTTATAATGTGATGTTAAATGAAAGCTAGATGTAAGGACTTGACAAATGTTGAACTTTTCAAATATTTGAAAAAAACTGAATATCCGAAGCTTCGTTCTTTCGCTTGCTCTGTTGAAGCCATGTTCGCTACAACTTACGTTTGTGAAAAAATATTTTCGACAATGAAAATAGTAAAAACCAAATTCAGATCACGACTGACAGACAAATACTTTCGTATGATGAAGGATGGGTTGAACAGAGAATATCATATGTACTTCGGTACATCATAATAAAATACCTTCGTGATCAAGTAGGACTGGCAATAAGTGACATAATTTCTGATTTTGAAACTCTGTGGCAGAGACATTCTGAAGACAGTTAATAGGGTGTGATAATGTGTCATATGTTTTCTTATTCATTTCTTTCTTCGTTACAAGTACTAAACTTTAGTTTGTAACCTTATACTGTATAAAATTATATTTAAGTGCTTGACACAAGGAAAATTAAAATCCGTTAGACAGTTGCTTCACTTCCCCTTTGGGTGTCCGCCTCCCTCCATAGGTGCTATGCACGTTGCAGGTTACACAGTGACTCGGCGCTTGACCACATTTTCGCCACGGCTGCTCTAACCTGTACAATGCAAGCTACCATAATTTACGTACGTGCATGTGATAGAGTATCCTATTATCTTACTGAATCTTTCATCAACAATCGCTTTAGTTTCGGTTACAAACAAACAAAACTCATCGTATGAGCTAACGTACAACGTTAGTTGGTGGTGTCTGTACAGAATCGAAATACATGCAATGAAGTCACGTCCGTGATCAGGATTCTCAAGGAAAGTTTATACAGGATGGAAGTGAAATAATCCTCAGATTGAAAGGTACGATAGGGTACACTTAAATAAACAGAAAACCTATATTACGTTCTGTGATTAAATGCACGGTTAATTAGAAAACTGAGTTGGAAGTTTCAGCAGTCTGGAAACAACGTCGCTAACACACTGTTCTCTCTTCTCGTAATACAGATGTAAGAGATCAACGAACTCTGTTTCCCTAGGTGAGCTACTCTCTGGCTAAGACCTCGCAATCTGCTCGCATCGTTCAGTGGCTTGAAATGAGTGGTTTTAAAATTAAATTTAACACGAAAACCGTCCACCTTATTGAAATACACCGGAGAGATAAATTATTCTCTATTATATTTTCTTCCGATATGGACGAAAATCACGATTCTATTAGCAAGACTAAAGGCTGGTTCACAATAAACCGGGAAGGGAGACAACGAGAAAGAGAACGGAAATATTGTTAAAATAAATGTATTTAAATGTGAGCATAACTATTGTGAATGCTCACATTTAAATACATTTATTTTAACAATATTTCCGTTCTCATTCTCGTTGTCGTTTTCGTTCCCGGTTTATTGTGAACCAGCCTTTACCGACAGCTCGTCGCGTTCGTGCGGAATTTATTTAGGCTTCCCTGGTCAATTGCCTCCATTCAGAACTACAATTCATGATATTGTGAACAGATTTGAGTCTACTGGTTCAGTGCAAAACAAAAAACACACGCCAAAACGTACAGTTCTAACAGAGGACAAATTAGGTGAAATTGGCGCACATCTTGAACGGTCGCCAACAAAATCACTCCCGAAATGAGCACAACAAGTAGGGTTTTCAGTGTCTTCTGCACATAAAACAACAAAATTGGTGAAACTGAAGCCTTACAAGTGTACACGTGTCGGAGAGAATTTTTCTCCGTTCCATTACTCTTTCATCGTATGATGACGCAGAATATCTTCATGAAAATATCATATGTACTTCGGTACATTAAATAATGTGTATGATATGTGTAAATCACTTCGTGATTTAAGACGGCGCTTATTCCGTCGGATCCCGGCCAACCAGTCATTCATTACGAGTGCACCTCAGCACATGTGTGGACTTCAGTCCTACGTTCATAGACATCTATGACGTAGTGCAGAGGGCGGCCACTAGAGGGAACCCAAGAGTTGGAACTTAAACTGAGACGATTCTGTCCGACGCCGGGGTGGGTATCCGGTGTGGCTTAGTGGATAAAGCATCAGTACGTAGAGCTGAAAACCGGGTTCAAATCCCGGCGCCGGAGAGAATTTTTCTCCGTTCCATTACTCTTTCATCGTATGATGACGCAGAATATCTGCATGGAAATGTCATATGTACTTCAGTAATTTAAATAATATATATGTTTATAAAAAGGTGATCCAGTAGCACGAGTGAGTTGTTGTGAGTGGTTTTTTTCACCAGTGACTGGAAGAAGCGTGGTTCCACTTGACCAATCGTGTAAACCAGTCATGTCAATTGATGCCCATATGGGCAAGAGCGCGCTTTAGAGCTCAGGAGAGCCTGAGCTCTTTACAGCGGAAAAGAAAGAGACAGACGAAAGGGGCAGTATATGCCGCTTGGTCGAGCTATATACAGGGATGGCCAGCACTGATTCAATAGATAAAGGGAAGAGAACTTTTTAAAACTGTATCCATGGTAATTTTTAGATTTGTCTGAAAAGTATAAGTGCATTATAAGAATGTAAGTTTCAGCTTTAATGCTCATTTTTCAAGAGTTTCCTTTTTATTCAAAAGCAGTATTTTCTCAACATTTTACAGAAAGGTGAAATTTTCAGATGTGTTTATTTAATAGCCTTACAGGTAATGAGACAATGTTTTCGTAAATCTAATATATCGTAAATATGTATTACTGAATATACGTATTGGAAATTTTGAAAATACTCTCATGGAAAATGTTTGTAAGAAAATGAATTAACAAAGCAACTACTGTTACATAATAAATAAAAGATATATGCCCATGTGTTGTAAAAACTTGAGCTCTATAGCTTCAGCAGATTTTGAGAAAATAATTTAATATTCTGGTGATAGGAAGTTGCTCACTAATATCATCTTAAAAGTATAATGCGATAAGAGTTTTGTTATGTAATATTAGTTACAGTTGAAACATATACCTAGGTAACTTTGCTTTGTACTATAATATTGTTTTGATTAGTTTATTGATTACATTTATGAGGCTAAAGATACCACCAATATCAATTCCAACTTACCATGTCATACTTAATCTCTTTCTTTGGGATATCACTTTCTTTATGAATGATGTTTCATTCACTTGGTATAGTATAGTTTTACTACTATGAAATTTATGTGAATATTCCTTCTTAACTCTTTAATATGTTATTAACTGCAATATTAAGAAACTGGTGTTAGTACTTTGTTTTACAGACAATATAGATAATATCAAACAGCAAATAGCCATATAAAATAACGACATAAAATTTCACGTTCTGTTTGAAGTTTGTACCTTCCATACCTAGCGCGCTTGATGCCCGCGCACGACGTCAAAGTCAGAAAAATGCGCTTGCTTTGACATCACTGGTGTAAACAATCAAAACACTCGCTATTGGTGTTCTTAAAATCTACATCCTGTACAAGAAACTCCTCCTTATGATAGAAAAGTTTGAGTTTGGTGTGCTGTTAGCGAAAAACGAATAATCGGTCCGATTTTTTACGAATAGAACACATTTTGTCTACTCTTCATTGTTCTTGAATTAAGTATTTTAATTATTGTGAGGTTAAATTGTATATACCAGTAAAACAAATGAAATCAGAAATATTATAGTGGCCGAACTTAATCGTGTTAATCGGAATGTGTTTTCCCGACACAACGCCTGTTTAGCCGAGGGAGGATGAACCTTGAAATATTTCAAATCCAAGTTAGGAAATTATCTTATGACGAGTTGCCAAACTAAACTTACTGTTATGACCAGAGAGCGGAATTTAGGCAAAAACCTATTTTTTCCTTAATACATACGGGCTTGAGATTTAATATTTACATTTTTCATGGAAATATACTGTAGGTATAAATAAGGGGGTTCTATAGTGCCTAAAAGTGCCTATTTCGACGTTAGTACCTATTTTTAAGTTTTTTTTTTTAATTTTTGCATCATGTTTCGTAACTGTTCACTGTTTTTCTTAACATCCTGTACCGTTTACATTCCAAAACGGATAACAACTCCTTCTTAGCAGTGAACAACACAAAAGAGAAGTACCTCCAGGCCACCCCTTTTCATTATTACAATCTACCGTATCAATCCTAAAAATCTAAGTTTCAGTCGGCCTGGGTAGCGTAGTCGGTATAGCGCTGGTTTTCTTTACTCGAGGTTGTGGGTTCGATCCCGGTCCAGTCAATGACATTTAAGTGTGCTTAAATGCGACAGGCTCATGTCAGTAGATTTACTGTCATGTAAAAGAACTTCTGTGGGACAAATTATTATTATCATTATCATTATTATTATTATTATTATTATTATTATTATTATTATTATTATTAATATTTGTTACTGTTGCTCCAATGTACTGTATATTATTTGATTTTTCCACCTTTTCAAAGGATAAATTTCAAATTTTTATATTTCCACTTCGTACTATGTTCTTGTCACGAAACATAATGAACATTATTATTATTATTATTATTATTATTATTATTATTATTATTATTAATTATTTGTTACTGTTGCTCCAATGTACTGTATATTATTTGATTTTTCCACCTTTTCAAAGGATAAATTTCAAATTTTTATATTTCCACTTCGTACTATGTTCTTGTCACGAAACATAATGAACATTATTATTATTATTATTATTATTATTATTATTATTATTATTATTATTATTATATACTGACACTTTTATTAGAATATCTTAGATTACATATCCAAGAAGTTTGAGAAAATCAAAATCGAACGCAAATTATTTTATTGAGGAACTATCGGCAGAAACATACGGTGACGTCAGCGAATAGGGATTATAAAGAATGGACACTGAGCGAATTTTCCTGTGTTTTGTTTCTCTGTGCGCCAGCGTTTAGTTCTACTTTCAAGCGCTAGAGGTTAGTGTAATCGAGCATAGGCTAAGATAATAATTGAGAATAGAGTTGAGACACAGGATTCAAACATCGCCTACCTTATTGCATAATCCAGTAACGCTTTGCTTCAAATAAATTCAAGTTAACAGCTTTTCCTTATTTATCAGTGAAACTAGTTGTAATAATAATTTTTTTTTATATTTCAGATATAATAAATTATATTATAAAATAATCTAATATGTATAAAATTATGTATCAAATTCGTTTAATATTTGTATATAATATAATATAATATAGGTATATGGTTTTACTTCTCATAAGAGTTTGGTTTTCCATTTTCAGCGCTATCAAATCATTACATATTTTAATTGTTGTTGGGGTCAACGTCTCAACTCTCATTATAAAGGAGCTCTAGAGTCTAGACATTGCAGTTAATGACGGATTTATTATTTTATGGATCCAATTTATTTTATTTGAGTACATAATGTACCTAGATGTATTAATTATATGTGTTATATTTCCGCTGTGTCGACTGCTAGCCGGTGTGATGTCAGCGCCAACTCTAGGGAGAAAGCAGAATCTCACGCTCTAGCTGGCTTGAAGGTCATTGAAATCAATCCAGCTACATCAAAGGTACCGACGCGAAGTGTCCATTCTTTATAATCCCTATTCGCTGGTGACCTTAACTGTGCACATGTTGACTGCAGGTCTTGCACAACAGGGGACACGCATGCTATGTATTTCCTTTCACAATGCACCACAGTAACGGAATGAGGTTAAGACGTGTTAAGCATGGCACAGGGGTTATACGAGATGAACACGTACTGAGGCTTAGGAACACAATTCAAACAAGATTGTGATCTTGTTGCGAGATTATCAGGCTCGCTGGCCAGAACACGGATTATCAGCTCCAAGTCTACTGCACTATGTACTGTACGCAACGTTGGCAAACAAACTCGCTGATGAATGCAACGAAGATACCATCACAGGGGACTTTATTCACATAACCCACTACCCAGAATCGCAAAACTTAATAAAGATTGCATTCCTTATTGAAACAAAGAATATACATAACGTTCCAATTAGTATTCTTAACTACATTGGAAATTTATCCTTTGAAGATGTGGAAAAATTCAAATACCTGGGAGCAACAGCAAACAAATTGAAGTAGGCCTAAATGACACTCATGAGAGGAAATTAAACACAGAATAAATATGGAAAATGCCTGTTATTATTCCCAAGGACTTGAGAAGCTTTTATCATCCAGTCTGCTGTCAAAATATCTGAAAAGGAACACATTAGAATTTATAAAGCAGTTATATTATATTACTGGTTGTTCTTTATGGTTGTGAAACTTGGACTCTCACTTTGAGAGAGGAACATAGGTTAAGGGTGTTTGAGAATGAGGTGCTTCGGAAAATATTTGGGGCTAAGAGGGATGAAGTTACAGGAGAATGGAGAAAGTTACACAACACAGAACTGCACGCATTGTATTCTTCACCTGACATAATTAGGAACATTAAATCCAGGCGTTTGATATGCACAGGGCATGTAGCACGTATGGGCGAATCTAGAAATGCATATAGAGCGTTAGTTGGGAGGCCGAAGGGATAAAGACCTTTGGGGAGACCGAGACGTCGATGAGAAGATGATATTAAAATGAATTTGAGGGAAGTGGGATATGATGATAGAGACTGGATTAATCTTGCTCAGGATAGGGACCTATGGCGGGCTTATGTGAGGGCGGCAATGAACCTCCGGGTTCCTTAAAAGCCAATAAGTAAGTAAGTAACTACATACGATATAATATGGGAATATACCGGGTAAGTAATGTCATTAATTTCAGGGGGTTATTCTTTGAGATATATATAAAAAGTTAAATGTAATTTTGTTCGTTTTTGCTTCCTTTTCGAGATAAAAATTGGTTTATAAGAAACATTTCAAGGCGTGTTTTGGAAAAGTCATTGATTTAAATCCCAATATACTCAGTCAGTTTAAGAGAACAGTGTATTACGATAATAAATAATTGGAAGAATTTTAGTTTCTTCCTTTAAATATGCAGAAATATGATCCGAACCAATATAACATTTTAAAATTACTTTGCAGAACGAAAAGTGACATTTGTCCGGATAAAATTTCTGTATATTTCAAGAACAAAACTAAATTACTTACTTACTCGTATGTATGGATAAATAATTCAACATGCGAGTAAATAGGTCTTTAATATCAAATTATAAATAATTTTGATTAATTACTAAATTATTATGAAATACGATACGATGCTATGGACACACAAACATCGTAGGATAATGGTCAAAAATTGTTCAGTGGATTTTAAAACCTTTTCTGTTACCTGGAAACATAATTTTTAATCATAATTACATTTTCTCCACGCAGCAACATAAGTAAAAGAGTCTTTGTGTTAGGATCATAAACATACCGGCAACTATTTTTAATGTAGTTACAATTTCCTCGTTTTCTGCTCCACACTGGCAGGAGGCGCTGACAGGAAATTACGTTCATGCGATGTGGAAGATATTGTTGCGTCAAATCAAGTCATGTGAAAGGCATTGTTGCGTTAGATATTATTCTCGCTTGGAAAGCTTGGAAAGGACGCTTCGCGAAGGCTGTGAATTCACATTGTGTAGTTTTTTGTTGTATTTTCTGGAAGAAGCAACATGTAGGTATTTATAAATTTTTATATTACTAGGACTTGCAGCGGATATAGAAGAGGATCGCTGGTGAAGTTCGATATTGAAAACGGGATGTAAAGTTTTCGGTGCAGCATTCGAAACATCAGACACAATAAAAGAAGTGCAGGAAGTTGGTGAAACTTGTTCTCTTGCAGATCTGATGGTGGCAAACGATCTGGAGAATTTATTGACAGATAATACAATTGTGACACAGGTTAGTTTCAATCGTGGTAGTTTTGTGCGGTTTTATGCACGTTTTGAGGTCACCATTTCCTACAAGGGTTTGAAATAATTTATTTTTTGGAACAGATGCATTATAGGACCCACCCTAAACATAAAAATATGCTAAGCCACAAATAAAACGTCAACGGAAGTTGCGTTTCGATCAATTAAATGATCGATATATTATGTTGCCAACCAATCAATATTGTTGTAAATTAATTTGATCATAATCATGGCGGCAATTTCGAATGCTATAGTTAAATATAAAAAAAGAAGTGGATCAAATTCTCCCTATTGATTTAAAATGTAGACCTCGAAATGGAAATTATGGAATTATAAATAAGTTGTAAACTTTTTAGTAGCTTTATCCTTGAATAAAGACATGTTGGCTATGTTTATGGTTTTTTATGCGAATGTGGTTTACTTAGGAGTGAAATGTTTTGCGAAACATGCAATCCTGGGATGAGACTGAAGCAATTTAAAAGTAAACGAGATGAACTCCTGTGGAGATGTCACTGGAAATTACAAGATATTGAATGATAGACAGAGGAACGCCGTATCTTAGCACTTTGTGAAATCACTCGGATAACGGAGAAGATGAAACGGAACATCTCCAGTGAAGTCCATGGTAAAATGCTAATTTTACACCAATTTTGGTTTTAATTCTTTGGTCCAGGGAAAATACTAGTAAAAATGTGTTTTTGTGAAAGGCTAGTATTTTCCCTGGACCAAAAATGCAGTATAAATTGAGTAGAATTAGTATTTTATAATGTATCATAAAGATGACTAATATGAACTTAATTTCATGGTTGTATTAATACCAATGTTGTATTGTTTGAAAGTTTAATGTTACTGTGTTTTAAGTTTAGCTTTGGTTTGTTTCTTTAACTTTATTTTGAATAAAATTTAATATATTGTACAACAAAGGTGACTAATATGAGCTTAATTTCATTATTGTTGGTTTTAATAAATTATACATGTTTATAGTACTATGTATTTAGTATTGTTAAGATGGCATACTTGATATAATAATCGAAAATATACAATATATTGTGACAGCCACGTGAGATTCGATCTCACGACCAGCAGAAGGAAGTGCAAGGTCGGCCGTGACGGGCAGGTTGCGCGCGCATCTGCTTCCTTGGGCATGTGCTGTGGCGGAGAGAGAGAGGAGAGAGCGACCGCGGCAGAGACGGGAGATATCCAGATTATTCGAGAATGCCATCCTGACATCCGTGGAAATCTTCTATGCATCTGTCGACTGACCGCGAACTTTCTCGTAACTATGGTTTGGCTATAAAAGAAGAGACGCGAGTGAACTTGAAACAGTCAGTCAGTCAGTCAGTCAGTCAGTGTTGTGATAGTCAGTGGACAGCAAGCCAGCCAGTCTTGTGTACCGGAGTTCGACTTGAGTGTGTGTCCGCAACTGTGTGAGCATCCGAACACCTGAGTTCGAGTGCAGTGGACCGCAGTTGGAGGGACCTGAGTTCGAAGTTCAGTGGACTGTCTCTAAGGTCTGGGGTTCGAGATACTGTGAACTCGAGTGACTGAGCTAGAAGAACTGTGAACTGAGAACTGACCGTTCTGTGTTGTAAATAGTGCTTTGTGAACATTAGTTAAAATTAACAGTTCATTGTTGTTCTCAATAATCCAAGTAAATTGTCATTGTCGTCTGTGGAGTGCAATAACGAATACTGTGTTGCTGTGTGGAGAGCAAATCCCATTGTTGACGGGAGTGGAATTAAATTGTAGAAAGTGAAGAGTTATTGTTGGAAGAATAAAACTACATTATTGTTTAGTATAAAATTACAATATAATTGATACTATGGAATACTCGGGGTGGGTCCTATAATGCATCTGTTCCTATTTTTTATTACACACTTCCTTTTCCATGGTGATAATTTTGTCGGGCACGAGCAGTAGATTTTCCAAGTGAACAAGAATTTTCGTATTCTACTTCAGATGTTTAAGTCGAAGTACCATTTTTTTTAAGTGATCTATGTTTTGAAACTCGCTACTTTGCTTTCCTTCTCTCTTCTTGCTTAATTATGTTCCTTTTCGTTTTTCTGTCACTCAGTTTATCATCATTCCAGATGCCTGTCGAATAATATAATCACATTATGATGAAAGATGTGGTGGCCGTGAAAAATAATGATGGCTTTAAGCATAAACTTAAGGGGTTAAGTATAGCTCACAGCAGTAAAATTTTGGAAATATTCAACATTTTTTCCTCCATTACTGTATCTTGCACAATAATGAAAATTAGTATGTGTAAAACATTGTCCTTTTGCTAAGTGAAAAAAATATTTTTAAGATTTAAAAAAATATATATTTAAATTTTTTTTTCAAAATTCAGTTCAGCGTTTCCCACATAACTAAAAAACTATCCAACATTCTGTGATGAAATATTTTGTGTGTATTTATGCATGTCATATCTACAATATGATGCAAGATCAATTCTCTGCCTTTGATAGACTGTCTCATAAAAAATAAATTAATTTAAAAAATGGTCAACTATCAGTATTTTCTTCTAACAAAAAATAAATAAAATACTATTTATTAAGGAATATAGTTGAAAGAGCATGATATTGTAAACATGAGTTTCAGCAATAAAATAAAAGAGAGAGAACATGAAAAAGTTAAAAAGTTTATGAGTTATGAGGGAAACGCTTCATCATTACATAGTGAACTACCACAACTATGAATTAAAAAGATATATATTTTTTTTTAATCGTAAAAATATTTTCTTCGTATAGCAGAAGGACAGAGTTTTACACATACCAATTTTCATTACTGTACAAGATACAGTAACGGAGGAAAAAAATATTGAATATTTCCAAATCTTTTACTGCTGTAAGCTGTACCTAACCCCTTATAGCTCGGAAACTCATTCAGTGTTTGGTCTAAAGAATGAAGATATTAGGAGAAAGCAAACTCTGTGAACTGAGACCTCTTAATGCTACACAATGTTGGCCTAAACCATTGTCATGAACATTTTACTGCTGTTGTGAATTATTTACATGATAGATTTTCATAATTTCCCAAGCACACTGACAATTTCTGGGATCACTTTTCTGCCAACCGACTTCAGAAGAATTTTGGTTTAATAAATGTAAAGTATGTAACAGAAATCTGCTTAGCTAAATTATTAAAAAATTACCAGATGATCAAAATGACTGTGAAGATATAAAGTGGTTTGTGTGGAAAGATTTTGAAGAAGGAATTTTAACGCAAAGTGTTGGAAGATGAAAATTAAAATGTTTATAATAGTGCCAGAGAAATACATGTTAACCATTAATCGCAGTATAATCAGTTTTAGAGTTTTAAGTTTCGGTTTGATATGAGGATGACAGATTGTAAAGTGAGTGACCGTAATGTGAGTGACCAATTTGCCTGTTTTCGTTTCAATTAAATTACTATTAGGCCTTATTAAAATGGATATAAGATAGTTCTGACCTTCTTATTCACAAGATATTGTATAAGATTATGAGAATTGCTAGAGCTGTATGTATTAAATTACTACTAAAGCAAGAAATTAACGTTTAAATCAGAGGTAGAACTGTAATGTCCTTTTTTTTTTGTAACGTGCATTACCAAAGTTTGCAACGCAATATTCTACACATTTGTGATTAAGAATTCATGAAAACTTAAGATATGTTTGTTTCATTAACGATGTTAACTGCTATACATTTTTAGTTGTTTAAGGAAGAGACTAGTGAAGTGCTTTGTATGGAGTGTGGTATTGTATGGGGGCAGAAACATGGACATTACGACGAAGTGAAGAGAAGCGGATAGAAGCATTTGAAATGTGGATATGGAGAAGAATGGAACGTGTGAAGTGGACAGACAGAATAAGAAATGAACCTGTGTTGGAAAGAATGAGTGAAGAAAGAATAATGCTGAAACTGATCAGGAAGAGGATCACTGGATGAGAAGAAACTGCCTACTGAAGGATGCACTGGAAGGAATGGTGAACGGGAGAAGAGTTCGGGGCAGAAAAAGATATCAGATGACAGGCTACATTAAGATAAATGGATCATATGAGGAAACAAAGAGGAAGGCAGAAAATAGGAAAGACTGGAGAAAGCTGTGTTTTAAGTGAAAGACCTGTCCTTGGGCAGAACACTAAATGAATTAAGGAATTTCATTTTTCTGTAAAATATAAAATCAGAATACAGTCTGCAGTAGTTCTCACTTTGTAACATTAGTGACCATAGACAGAACCTCCTTCCTAATTATAAAGGGTGTAAACGATATAAAAAATCTATTTTGTGAGTCTAACTTTTTTGGAAAAGAGAATAGACAGTCATTATTATGCTACTTAGCCCGGTATGTACGCTGAAGCAATTGTTTGTTACTCTATTGTGTATTGTATGTGTTGGATATTGGATACAAGGTCATTGGCAATAACATTCACGTTCAATCGAAATGTAAAAAATAATTAAAGTACTATCATTCTTAAATAGTAGATTATGCAACGAGCCTATAATGTTAGTAATTAAGATGCGAGTATGTTTATGAAACGAGCGCAACGAGCGTCTTAATTACCATTATAGGCAAGAAATTATTCAAAAAACTTGTATTCATGTTATTCTTATCTTTTCTGACTGGAGCGGAACTGACCTTGTGCAATCTCGTAAATTGTGAGATGTGCGCAGACGCGAAAGTATTGATTTTTTCCTAGAAACAAATGTCATTGACCTTGATATAATCTAGAGAGTAAAATAAAGATTAATCTTGATATAACCTTTAAATTGAATTAGACATTGAAAAACGAGATGACAAATTTAATTTATTTGAATATTATTTACAATTAACGCTAATTATTATAGTAACAGAACATAACCTTCTGCGACAGTATTGGATTTCCAGCATCCGTGACGTTTCGCTAGTTGTCTTTCGATTGCATATCCGAGAATAATCGATACTTGCGCTTTCATATTGCTACAATGGTGTTTTCTGATTGGTGAAACACCTGAACTTTAATGAATAGGTGCACTTTAATGAGGTTCATTAAAGGGCTGCTACCAGGTGTATAATTACTACATTTCGGCATGGTCGAGCATAAAATATGATATTTCACAAATTAAAAATTAAATTATAAGATTATGATTAAATTTCACTTGAAATTTGGCAGTTCACATAGTTTACACCCTGTATATCCATTAATCATGATCATATTTTTATCGTATTGAGGGCGCTGAAAGAAGCTCTATAATAAAAAACGTACTTAAGTAAGGAATTAAGTATAATTAAAGGACGTTGTAAATTAAATTGAACATTAACTTTTCCTGCTTGTTTAATGGAGTATTTCACTCGGGATAATAAAGTTCTACATATCCAAAATGGGTGAGTAATGAACTCGAAGTGTGGACCTCTTGTTTCCACGCTGCGTTCTCCCTTAATCTTGCAGCAGTGGGGTATGTAATACGGGCCCGGGCCGTGAGTTCCCACGCATTATCACAACAGCACTTAGAGGAGAGCCATGTTAACGCTGTATTTACACAGAAAGCAGAGCCCTCTCACATACAACAAACGGTGCAAGTGTGAGGTGCTACGTTCTCACATGAGCACGGGAATGTAACACACGGGCACAAATAGAAGAACAGTAACACAGTCACCATGTTCATTTTATGTACCTACTATATCATTATAAATCACCTCTTTGTTCTCTTGAACTTCACATATTTCTTCGTAGCTTTCCATTAAGATTACACAGGGCTGCAAAAGAAATGCCGAGTCCAAGTCGCTATCGATTTGAAATATTATCCTGTTACGATAACTTCGCTTAGGAAACAATAGAAATAGAGATACACAGAAGGCATTGCATATAAACTCTATTATTGCTCTGTTATCATTACATAATTCAGAATATTCGTCTATATCTTCAATAGACTATAAATTTTATATTTATATTCAGCGCTTTTTTTCAGCCGGAACGGTCCGGAACGTGTTCCGTTAAACTTTCTGCCATTACATATTCCAACGAGATATATTTTATAAGCGAAATTGAACATTAAAATTGCCGCCACTCCCGAGTCCAAGAGTTTACATTTTCTCATTATTATCTTTGGTGCAAAAGTAACTCATGCAATCTAGTGCTGCCATCTTCCGTTATTGATCCTGAAACTATAGCTCGAAATCGCAAAATTTCCGTTATGCTTAGAATCGATGAGCTCCGTTTGGAACTTACGTAATATAAGGTATGTAGGCCTAATATTTTTAAACCTACGTTTTTGTTGTATAATGTGATCGAGTGATAGAGTTCCGGTAAACTTTTTTCCAGAAAAAAAAGCACTGTTTATATTTATATTTATAATAAAATTGATACAATTATTTTGTCAATACAATATGAAACGTAACTGGCCGTATAATTATATCGATTGTAACAATGACAGCATCCATGTACAATAATGAAGGCTGTGGAATACCATACGAACCATACTGTTTGGGTGGAAGTACGAAAATCAATCTTAGTCCGTTGAATTTAATACAAAAACGAATAATTAAAATTTGTTTGAAGAAACGTTTTGATTATCCAACTAAATTAATTTATTCTGAATTTAATGTATTTAATACTGAACAAATTTATAAATATACTCTGTTAAAATTTTATCATAAAAATCGTAATAAGTTTATATTACAGACACATAATCATGACACAAGACGAAATAATAATTCAACGTTAGTAGAACCTTAAGGTGTTATGCATAAACATTTCGCTAGCCCGAGCTACGAGCGTGCTAAACTAGCCCCGGCTGTCGACTGATTACTTGTACAGGATTCATATCATGTCATATCGCTAACACTGGTTTATGAATACGAAAAACGTTAGTTCGCTGATCATCCACCGGAAGCCCGCGCTAAGAATGTCTATGAATATGGCCCTAAATGTTTCACATCTGCTGGTCTAAAGCATAGCATTAATTTTGGCCCTCGGTTGTGTAATTCTTTAGCTAAATTACACCCAGAATTTCTAACATGTAACCCATTAACATATAACAAGAAAATTAGAAACTATTAACGTCTTCAATTTGATTAAATAAATTTATAGCCTATGTGTATGAATTAATCAGCCTATATTATATTTATATTCTATAATTTTTGAATATATATATTTTTTTTTTTCATAAATTGTCCTACTTTATTCACGTACGATATTATTGTTCTCTATGTTAATATTATATTATATAATTTCATTGCAGCTGTAATTTTAATTTTAGTTCCTATTTTATTTTATTTTCTATATTCCTCTTATATTAATGTATTATATAATTTTACTGTAGCTGTAATTTTAATTTTAGTTCCTATTTCATTTTATTTTGCATATTTCTCTTGTATTAATATATTACATTAGGTATATAATTTCACTGTAGCTGTAATTTTAATTTTAGTTCCTATTTTATTTTATTTTGTATATTCTCTTATAGGCCTATTAATAATATATCTGAATTGGGACCGAACACGAGCGGTCTGGCCGCGAAACCAGATGGCCCGGGTTCGATTCCCGGTCGGAGCAAGTTACCTGGTTGAGGTTTTTTCCGGGGCTTTCCCTCAACCCTATATGAGCAAATGCTGGGTAACTATCGGTGCTGGAACCCGGACTCATTTCACCGGCATTATCACCTTCATCTCATTAGGACGCTAAATAACCTAAGATGTTGATAAAGCGTCGTAAAATAACCTACTAAAAAAACACGAGCGCTGCTCATTAGGTCCTCAAATTTTGTTAATATTACGTATCTTCTTTTTTATATTGAGTGTATTATTTTATTTTTATTTCTATTGTTGTAATTATATTCTGTATTCTGTATATTTAAATTTAAATAATAAAAAAATAAAAATAAATTTTCTTTATAATGTTGTCACATAGTGAAAACTGCAGTTTCACTGTTTTCGTGTAGTATTTTTATTAATGTTGTAAAATAAAACTATATGGATAATTAAAAATCAAATTCAAATTAAATAATAACATGAACATCTTATAAAAGTCCTATTTACATGTTTAAAAAACCTAATCTCAGGAAAATAGCTTTCCACCTAGCCATGTTTGTTAAAGTCCTCGGAAAACGATATAATTTCGTATCGGCATTTCTTTTGCAACTCAGTGTACTAACGCTAAAACGTTATAATTATCAGTTTAATGTAAGACATCTGTAAAAATAAAGAAGACAAGTGAAGACACACCAAGTCCCAAGCAAATGGAGGTAGTCCCACTGATCTTCCTGCAAGTCGAATCCCAGTCTGCTGGCTTGTAACTAAACGCGTTGTAGTAATTATTATGCAACATAATATTGTACTCTCTGATCCCTTGCGTCTCTTTTGTTTATGTTAGCGTGTATTATTTATTTATTTATTTAACAACATTCCTACCATCTACAACGTGACCAAAACTTCTCATTACGATGTCCAATGTTGATGGTTGTTCGTTGTTTCAATAGGTTATTTAAAGACGCTGTATCAACTGTAAGTTTATCCTCTTTCTGATCGATTATTTAACAACGCTGTGCCAACTACCGTGTTTTCCCTAATCGTTTGTGTATTTTCTCCTAACATATTCACGTCATTTTACTTGAAGCAAGTAAAGCGATCGGTTTGGAAGTAAATCCCGAAAAGACAAAGTATATGATTATGTCTCGTGACCAGAATATTGTACGAAATGTTAATATAAAAATTGGAGATTTATCCTTCAAAGAGGTGGAAAAATTCAAATATCTTGGAGCAACAGTAACAAATATAAATGGGAGGAAATTAAACACAGAATAAATATGGGAAATGCCTGTTATTATTCGGTTGAGAAGCTCTTATCATCCAGTCTGCTGTCCAAAAATCTGAAAGTTAGAATTTATAAAACAGTTATATTACCGGTTGTTCTGTATGGTTGTGAAACTTGGACTCTCACTCTGAGAGAGGAACATAGGTTAAGGGTGTTTGAGAATAAGGTGCTTAGGAAAATATTTGGGGCTAAGAGGGATGAAGTTACAGGAGAATGGAGAAAGTTACACAACACAGAACTGCACGCATTGTATTCTTCACCTGACATAATTAGGAACTTAAAATCCAGACGTTTGAGATGGGCAGGGCATGTAGCATTTATGGGCGAATCCAAAAATGCATATAGAGTGTTAGTTGGGAGACCGGAGGGAAAAAGACCTTTAGGGAGGCCGAGACGCAGATGGGAGGATAATATTAAAATGGATTTGAGAGAGGTGGGGTGATGATGAGACTGGATTAATCTTGCACAGGATAGGGACCGATGGCGGGCTTATGTGAGGGCGGCAATGAACCTGCGGGTTCCTTAAAAGCCATTTGTAAGTAAGTAAGTGCCAACTACCAGGTTATTTAGCGTCGATGGTATTTGTGATAGCGAGATGGTATATTTGCAACATTAGCAACAAGATTCCCCCGTGCAATAGTGTGGTTTTCGCCTTACAGGTTTTTTTTTTTTTTACATATTTTAGATTTAGATTTATTTAGATTTATTTAATAATAACATATTCATAAAAACGTTACATTAGAGTACCCCGAAAGAGCAAAGCTCGTGTTCGGGGACAGTTCCATTACATAAATATACATACTTTTTAGACAAAATACTTACGATAAAAGGTCACATAAAGATGATAATAAAATTAGTAATAATAATACTAGTAATAACTGAGTGAACAAAGAGACGATGTTGAGATGGGTGGATTAATATTAAATTATTATTAGCAGTATAATTAGTACAGGCCATGTTGATATAGCAACCAAGATAAGATAGAAACATATACTTAGGATAGAAATAAACTTGTTTTACAATACATGGTACATAATATAATACAGGGAAGTCTGTCATATAAATTTTTTAATTCTGGATCTGAAAATTTCATTGCTTAAAGTAGTCAATTCTGGATGAAATTTTATTATCGAATTATATAGACGTGGACCATAATTTGTACTGTGTAGTAAAGCAGCAGATGTGAAACATTTAGGTTAAACTAATTTAAGAATTTCATTTCGTCTCGTATTATGATCATGTGGCTAAGCTACAAATTTCATTCTAATTTTATGATAGAATTTCATTAAAGAGTATTTATAAATTTGATCAATTCTAAAAACATTCAATTCGGAATGGATCAAGTTTGTTGGATAATCCAGTCGCCTTTTCAAACAAATTTTGATTATACGTTTTTGTAACATAATTTGGGAAGAAGAGCAGTTTTTGTAATGCCTCCCCATCCAATTATACCATATTGGATAACAGATTCAATTATAGCCAAATAAACCAAACGTAGAACATAAGTAGGCAAGTAATGGCGAAAGTTTACAAATTTGTAAATTGTTTTACGGATCCTGTTACATAAAAAGGTGATTTGTCTATCCCATTTCAAGTGCTGATCAACAATAATTTCACAGATATTTCACATCTACAGATTCTTTCAGGCAAGGACATTTACAGGTTGTAGAGAGTTTACAAAATGAGTTGTGGATTATTAATTTTAAATGAGAAAGTGATTTCAATTTGTTCAATCCAGAGACTGTTAAAGAAAATGGCACCGAAGTAGTTTTAGTTATATTTAGAGATAGCAAATTTTTATCAAGCCAGTTTTTGATCAAATTTATACCTACATTGACATGTTTATAAGTGTCCTCCCAAATTAAACCACTGAAAATCACCACCGTATCATCAGCGTAAGAATAACAGGAGCCATTATGTAAGGTAGGTATCCCTGATATGGCCATGCTAAGGTTTGAGAATTTTTCTAGCCGCCATTTTGAAAAAAAAATGTAAACCACTTTTTTTTTTTACTCGTTCTCGGTCTAATGGACTTTCTTAAAACAATTTCCTTTCCTCATAAAAATAGCTTTAATTGTCCAAAAAGTCCCAAAATTCCAAAAGTCTACCTAGTGGCCATATCAGGAACATGTGCACATGATATGGCCACCCTTGTTCCATGTTCTACAAATCGTGATTGTTTTCAGTTTGATAGCGCAGTTGTGTTAAAATTAAATAATTTTGGTGTAAAATGAATAAAAATGACACTTAATAATCTTTTTTATAATTCAAAAGTGTAGTCAAAACAGGTTTTTCCATAAAAATTAAGTTGTTTTTCTTAAAATAAAAATTTTTTGCGTAATCCCAGCTATAAGGCATATAAATTTTCAGGTGAAAAAATAAAAGTGAAATGAACTTGATATGGCCATGGTGAATTTGATATGGCCATATCAGGAGCAGGTAAGCTTTCACGAAAATCGTTTGATTATGAACAACTCGTAAAAGATACGCCATCAACTACAACACCAATCAACAGAACATTAAAAACTGAATGGAGTACGATGGTTTTCATGAAACAAGTCTTTGAAAAACATGCATAAAACAAAGGAGACTTACCAGAGAAAAATAAGAAGAGGTCACATGAAAACCGCAAAACAGGCAACTGACGCCATATTGCTCAACCTGACTGGATGGAAAACGATCAAGTGACATACCAGGATGCCCTTTCACTGGATGCTGCTGCAATTTAGCGGATTTTTTTGTTAACTAACTCACAATAGGGGGGGTGGCCATATCAGGAACATGGCCATAACAGGAGCACCCACCTTACTTTCAAATCAATATTTAATAAATCATTAAAAGTTAAAAAGTAAATTCGGAAAAAAATATAACCATGTAATCAGTCCAAGCAAGATTCGAACCCAAGCTCGAGTGCACTTCGATGCAAGAATGAGTCGATTCGATTGGATAAGGGACAAATAACTAACTGGTACGCAAGCGCGATTTTTTGTAAGGAGATTTGGAGCTGTGAGTAAGAAACTATGTAAGCTGCAAGTCGGTAAGCCAATTACCAGTATCCGCCTTCATCTGTCGGAACTTCGTTGAAGGAACCTAGAGAAATTTTCAAGGGAAAAAAGCCGAAAATGGACCTAACGTAATAGGCACACATGAAGGGAAATATATGTCTCGGAGAACTATCCGAAACAAAACTTGGTTGCTAGCAGGTTAGGGTCTCCTAAGAGTACCACATGGTACCCATATACCACGCCACGCGTTTATTCTTTATGAGGAAAATGTCTAAAGAATAAAATCGGAGGAAGATAAAAGCACGAAGAACGAAGAAGAACAAAAAGCTAGTACTGACTAAGATAGTAGTAAAGAAGAAGAAGAAGAAGAAGAAGATGATGATGATGATGATGATGTCATTATGGTTGTGGTGATTACTACTCGTACTTGTGGGACGAAAAAAATAACATTACGTGTTATTTTGTCTACACTATAAAAAAGAATATTCGGACTTAAATTGCTGTAGAGCAGAGAATGGAATCTATTCGTCTCTTTCCTTCTCATGAATTTCACCACAAGCGCTATCCTTTTCTAATGAAACGAGGTTGCCACATTTCCGTAAAATATATAGTAATCTATAAAAACACGTGAATATCGATCGTCTAGTTCAAACGTGCGACAATTAAAAAAAAAAAAAAACAAACAAGTTTTAAGATATCTTCAGTTGAAAGTTTCAAATAAATCACTTAGACTTGGTTGCTAGCAGGTTAGGATCGCCTAAGAGTACCACACGCTACCCATATAAAGACACGAAGAACGAAAAAGAACAAAAAGCTAGTACTGACTAAGATAGTAGTAAAGGAGATGATGATGATGATGATGATGATGATGATGATGCCATTATGGCTGTGGTGATTACAACTCGTACTTATGGGACGAAAAAAAATAACATTACGTGTTATTTTATCTACACTATAAAAAGAATATTCGGACTTCAAATTGCTGAAGAGCAGAGAATGGAATCTATTCGTATCTTTCCTTCTCATGAATTTCACCACAAGCGCTATCCTTTTCTAATGAAACGAGGTGCCACATTTCCGTAAAATATATAGTAATCTATAAAAACACGTGAATATCGATCGTCTAGTTCAAACGTGCGACAATTAAAAATAAATAAAAAAACAAGTTTTAAGATATCTTCAGTTGAAAGTTTCAAATAAATCACTTAGACTTGGTTGCTAGCAGGTTAGGATCGCCTAAGAGTACCACACGCTACCCATATAAAGACACGAAGAACGAAAAAGAACAAAAAGCTAGTACTGACTAAGATAGTAGTAAAGGAGATGATGATGATGATGATGATGATGATGATGATGTCATTATGGTTGTGGTGATTACTACTCGTACTTGTGGGACGAAAAAAATAACATTACGTGTTATTTTGTCTACACTATAAAAAAGAATATTAGGACTTTAAATTGCTGTAGAGCAGAGAATGGAATCTATTCGTCTCTTTCTTCTCATGAATTTCACCACAAGCGCTATCCTTTTCTAATGAAACGAGGTTGCCACATTTCCGTAAAATATAATCTATAAAAACACGTGAATATCGATCGTCTAGTTCAAACGTGCGACAATAAAAAAAAAAATAAAAAAAACAAGTTTTAAGATATCTTCAGTTGAAAGTTTCAAATAAATCACTTAGACTTGGTTGCTAGCAGGTTAGGATCGCCTAAGAGTACCACACGCTACCCATATAAAGACACGAAGAACGAAAAAGAACAAAAAGCTAGTACTGACTAAGATAGTAGTAAAGGAGATGATGATGATGATGATGATGATGATGATGATGATGATGATGATGATGATGATGATACCATTATGGCTGTGGTGATTACAACTCGTACTTGTGGGACGAAAAAAATAACATTACGTGTTATTTTATCTACACTATAAAAAAGAATATTAGGACTTTAAATTGCTGAAGAGCAGAGAATGGAATCTATTCGTATCTTTCCTTCTCATGAATTTCACCACAAGCGCTATCCTTTTCTAATGCAACGAGGTTGCCATATTTCCGTAAAATATTTAGTAATCGATAAAAACACGTGAATATATAGTTACAAGCCGGAGCCATACGTCGGCAACACTGTAATTAACTGTCAATCGGAGGCCTACATCCAGAACATGTGTTGGTGCTAATGCCGATTTTCAGTGTAAATTAATGTTACAATATAAGTGTGTGTCGATGGAATTATGTTCGCGGTCGTAGCAAACGTTAATTATTAGTTATAATCATGTTTCTTTTCACTTCGTATTTACAGGATTTAAAGTTTACTGAGTTTACGCTAATTGACACATACTTAATAGATAACTATGTGTTTTGTTACGTATATGTTGAAGGTATGTTTCTTCATTTTTTCATAGATCTTTACACTTGGCCTAACTCTATTTACATCCTCATACTTTATTATAATATGTCAATAGTTTCCTCTGTTTACATTTTTATTTTATTTGCATAATTTACATTCTTATCTTGTTTTCTGTAGTTATATTTATTTAAAATTATTCCGTATTTTAAAAAGTTTGTAACAAATAATTTAGGATAACAGTATTGTTATGGTGACTGGCCAGGTTCAAGCTAGAACTGACTTCCTGGGCATCTGAAATATTTATAGAAAAGCACGACAGATAATCACATGAAATTAAAATGTATATGATAATGTGAAACAACATAAAGCGGCAAAACATTGTCAATTTACTAGCCACATAATGGTTAATTGATTGGAATAGGGTATTGTGAAAGTACGTTGTTATTTTATTTATTTTTGGTACAAGTAATATTTCTTTAAGTATTTATTTATTTTGCTTTGTACCATCAATAAAAAACATGCATGCTTTTCATTTTTTTTTTAAGTTATAACTTAAGTGGCTGTATGCAAGTGCTTACGTGGTATTCTGAAACTCAAATAAAATACTATTTCGGATTCCGTAATAAATTACGTACATCAGTACACTGAATCTTGATCATATGCATTTAGTTTTGTATCAATTAATGTCGAAAATGTACAGGGACATAATTTTATTTTTACTTGCATTTTTATTGTACCTGCATTTCTGAATGTACTTCACTCTCACCCCTTCACTAGTGTCCTTGCTCCCGTCAGACACACAAACTTACGGCCGCGAAGTCTTCAAGCAGTGAAGTAAACACTGCAGTGTATAGTGTGTTTCATAAATATGATTGCGTTTTCTATAGAAGAAAGAACCTATATTAATAATATCGTACTAAAAATTATATTCAAGAAACGATAAATTCAATTTCAGAGAATATGCTTCAAAATGTTTTTAATAATATGAGTACTGAATTGAAGCCTGCATTGTAATGAACGGCAACCATTTTCAGCAACTTGTTTAAAAATTCAGATTAGCTTTTTTTGAATTGAGGTGACTAGAAGCAAAGGAATGCTAGTGACATTTGTAATAACATGAGTTAAGTGCATCCAGTGTAAGCAAAAGTATCTAAAATTTTAGTGGCAAAGGGATATTTTAATCGCAGCACACATTAAAATTTAAATAAAAAATTTCACCGATTTTACAAAGCTTAAATATTTAAACCCCATTTTCTCAAAAGTAACTTAAGTGCACTTACAGCCCTTTACTTATGAGCCCCTCAATTTAAATGTACTCTCTATATTGTATGATAACATCAATAATTAATGTGCTAAATAAAATAGACTTTACATAACGAACATAGCTGCCTGAAAAGTTGAGTTTTTGAAAAAAAAATGTTACTACTCCACTGTATTTTGATAAATTCCGTAAAAGTGATGATCAAACTGAAAGTCGTAATATCGTATTTCCCTACAACATAAATGGATACACTACTTTTCTCTCCTCCTATACCTAGTAAAATGATTTGTTTACATATTGCACTAGTAACTCCAAACTCCTGTAATGGAAGGGGGGAAACAGTGTTTCCGAGTATAGCCAGGTTAATGTTAAAAATGTTGGTAAAAATAAAGTGATGTCCCTGTACATGTGACAACGAAATCAATGCACTAAAACGTCAAACGTCATGCCTTTATTTCGCCTCCGCCAGCCTCCACTCTGCATTGCCAAACCTACCCATGCTCCGGCTTGTAACTGAAGATGGCTCTGTTATGTACAGAATTTGAAGCTGCATCTGTTGGCGTTAATGAAAATTGTCTTACATAATCAAGGTTAAAATGTCAATATAATGAAAATTTACCCCACATGCAAAATCATCGGTGCATGAAACATAACACGTCATAAATCTTAAATATTAAATCCGTTAGAAACTTTTTCTTTTTACTCTTGGTAAAGAAACTTTCACTCTTCACGTACGTAAGTTTAAATATACATTTGATTGATAAGAAAATGTGGAATGTCTCTTTCTTTTCAATCAGTCAGAAATTTTTTCACGAAAACAAGAAAAATTCAGCCAGCGGAAATTTTTTTGGTGTTGAACTGGTACAAGGGGTCAAAGCGGGAGAAATGTCCTTCGAAGAATATCTATGTTCTAAATATGAACGAAAAAGTTTGACTACAATTCATCTAATACCAATGTTTTCTAATTTTGAAAGAAGGATATCGCGGTTAACTGTATCAAACGCTTAAGGTATATGTACACCTTTACATACAAAAAAATTGTTTTGTATAATTTTGCTCTGTAAAATTTTTATACAATTGAGAATGGTACCAGAAAGAGAATGAAGTGAACAGATCCCTTGAAATTATGTCTAAATTGTTTATAAAAATTATTTTGTTTATAATTTTGACATGCAGCTTGAAACATGATAGCTCATGCAGTTTTTAAGGTAGAGCCACAGTTTTTTCACTGTTTGATAGCTAAAACTATTCTTTAGTCCTGACATAGAGCTATTTTTTTATTTTTATTTACATTAATTAAATATTACCATATACGTAACTTACAATAATATTTTATGTTGCATAAATCATGTAAAAAATCCATAGATAAGTATTAATTAATTAATGTTATTTTACTCATTGTCAGGCACTGGGGACATTTCAAACTTCAAAATGACACCAATATCTTCTTGGTATCACCATATTTGACTGAGATATCATGTTTGAAAGAATTAAATATTCTAAAATTACTATTTACAGGAAATGAGCCACAAACTTTCAGAGCCTAGAAGACTCCATCATCATATGTCACCCCTTAAGCAGCTTCATGTCGGTCCAGTTTCAGCTTCTTTCTGCCTCTCAAATACCTCCGCCTTGTTTTAACTTCAGGTGTTGAATGTTTTTTTTTTGGCATTTTTGTCCCTATTTCCATTGATGCAACAAATCCTGCGATGGTGTTTGTCCCAGGGTTTATGCCCATCCTCCTCAGAATTGTAATTTCTACTTTTGGGCTCTTATTAAAATGATGTACAACATCATTGACACACAAATTTACAGTTTTATGACTAACAGTAAAAGATTATACTCGTAAATTACTTCATTATGTAAAAAAAGTTTTTTTCAATCTAATGATCATGCCCAGATATCTATGCATCTATTTCGGGACTAGAAAGAAGTTTATTTTGTGCGAGATCGTGCGTATTTGCTTGATTTCCGCACAAAACCAATCCGCGGAAAGTCTTAAATTCTACATTCAGTATTCCCAACATAACACACATAACAATTCCCCTCTTCTTACCGCTTAAGTGACATATTGATTTTACTGCTTTAGGCTTTTAACGTATTATTTTTAGAGACGTTCAATATAGTAATAATTATAAATTGAAACTTACCACTGCAATTTCACCTAAATTGCACTATTAATTATTGTTTTTAAATATTTGAAAAAATTAAGTAATCTCTACAACTCCACTAAATTTACTGCATTCGTGATGCAAGTAACATTAAGGAAGCTGTGAAAAAATCAACAACATTCCAGACTCATCATAGACTGGGGAAAAAGACAGACGTATATCACGGCCTGCTGGAGTATAGTAAACACAGAAAACATTTTAAAGCAACAATGTTGAAGATAGATATTTTTGTTTTGCAAATTTGCCGTCATTGAACAGAAACAAAGATGGAGATTTCATTGCAACTAATTAGAAATTCCTCTTTCAGGTATGTAATAAACGATCTTCGCACAAAATAATGTACGATACACGAGCGGTATGTTTTCTTTCAATTCTCGGAAATTAAAAAAGCTCAACTACGTTTCGCTTTTTCAAACTTTTCCTCGAACATGAAAACTTCAACATACCGCTCTTGTAACGCATATTACTATTACAAGCAATGCTGGACGAGGGGATTGACTGCTACGAAGATCACTCCAAAAGTAATGCACTCCAAAAGTAGCCTAAGTGACCGTGGCTGATGACGAAGCATTTTGGAAAATGGGACTTATCTGAAAAACCATAGGCCTAAGGTATAAATCGAAAATTCTTATATCAAATTAAAGGGGAGAAAATTCTCTATTAAAATAGTTATATTTTGACAATTCTAATTTTTCATCATTTTTTGCATTTTGTGGTTGTACATATACCTTAACTTTAATTTTTAGAATTTAATGTGTAGTTGTGACGTTCTGCTTAAGCCACTCTTGCGCATAATCTTCTGCAGTTGACATGGCAACAACGCACTCCATAAGCGCTGTACTGCAATTTAAAGTCTGAATACGCTATAGTGCATACATGGGCACAATTTTCGGTTACGTGAGGCACTCGATTTGAAATAGTTTGTTTACTAGGAGAGGAGACTGCAGAGTAGGATGGGAAATATAAACTGCTGTGACCTGCGTCAACTTATCGCAATCGCTAAGGCGGTCAGTGGCGAATTATTAGGAAAGCGCTTGGTTAACGTGAGAGACTCGAAAACTTTTATTCAATTTGGCAAATTAATTCGGCAGCTTTAATCATAAACCTCTTTACTATTTCTCCATCATTGAATTGATTTAAATCACAGGCGAGAAATTGAGTAACTAGCCAATAATATTCCATCACGTTGTCTACGTTTATTTTCTTGAATATTCTGGCGTTTATCAAGATTATTTAATAGATTTGCACGTTCTCGACCTAAAATAATTTCAAAAATCATATTTCGTTTTCTACGCACATTTGATATTTTTTTACAAGTTAAATTTATTTTGGAAATAATACGTACAAACAACATTTAATTCCTCGTACCTTTTAATGCAGCGTGTTTAAGGTATAATGTCGTATTTAGTACACTATGCAAATGTTAAGATCATACATTTTCTTCGGAATAGTACGAAAAATAACATTTAATTTGTCTTACCTTCTAATTCAGCATGTTCTTTATGACATAAGGAGTAATGTCGTTGTACATTAAATTTATTAATGTCCAATAGAATTTTCGAGCATAACATACATCGTATGTTCTCCCCTTCTAAACAGCAAAAAAACTCTTCCTCCCAATTCTCATGAAATAATCGTTTTCTAACGCGTACACACTGCTTTGATAATGCCATTATGCCACCACTGATATTGCTTATGAAACTGATACAGACCTGCCCACGCCTAGGAGCTGCGTGAGGGAGGAACGGGGACTGTGAAGATGATGTCACTCAGGTCAGTGAGGCATTATTTCTCAAGTGGGGTACGATGCCCATCTCTGCTATAGTGCATAAATTTTCATGCAGCAGCCATGAACATATTCGTTGTGGAATTGAATATGTTTCATGCACTATAAGAAAGCAGCGTAGAACCCAGATAGGAATTCATAGAATACGAAATCTATTCGTTGCCTCGCTCAATAAGTCTAGTTGACTAGCTAGAGCGGACGGGTCCGATCTTACGGGCTGTAAGCAGCGTCCAACCGAGCAGCCCTCTGCCCTCATAAAGACTCATGCAGAGGTCGTTCCATTACTCACAGCGTCCCACATAGACGATAACGGTCTCGTGGGAACAAATAAGCTCGCGACCAACCCCTCATGGCTTACGCTCGCTCTATAAAGTCATTATCGGCCGACTGATCCCTCAGTGTTGTTTCGAAGCGCACAAGCAGTGGTGGCCTGTCATTGTTATAAATGGGTCTGAAAAAACAAGGTTTAACCTAGTTCGGAAAGAAACCCTCCAAAATCATCACAACGAATCCACTTTAAACATTGTATAGTCCGGGTCAGCTTACTTCATACCCTGAGGGTGAAACCCAATCATTTTCCCCCCATTACTACATATGCTAGTGGATTGTGGTGATTTTCTAGTTTGCAGGTTGAATTTTCTTTTGTATTGTATTTATTAACATTCCATGGTAGTCATACATTGCTTTACAGCTAGAATATGGAACAAGTCAAAAAACTTAATACTATTATAAAGTCTTAATTTATAGTCACAGTCTAGGTCAAATATTATACAGACGAGATTTACAATATAGTCTACTAGTAAAACACAAAGTTTTAGTATCAATTTCATGAAGTGTTATTGAATGTCATGAATTCACCTACAGAATAGAAGGCGTGAGAAATTAGGTACTTCTTTAATTTGGCCCTAAATAATCTTATGTTTTGAGTTTCATTTTTTATATCGCTAGGGAGGTTATTAAAAATGTTTACTGCCATATAACGCACTCCTTTTTGATAGCACGATAGACTTGCCGATGGAGTATGAAAGTCATTTTTGACGTGTATTTATGCTATGAACTGTTGAATTAGTTACAAAGTTTTCACGATTACATACGAGGAAGATTATTAATGAAAAGATATACTGACAAGCCATGGGTATTATTTTTAGTTTTTATTTGAAAATAGTCCTGCACGATTCCCTAGATTTGGCACCTACTATTATTCTAATTACTCTTTTTCGTAATAGAAATATACTGTTACTATCTGTGGAATTTCCCCAGAATATTATTCCAAAACTCATTACCGAGTGGAAGTATGCAAAGTATATTGTTTTTAAGGTATTGATATTTACTATCTTTTGCATAGATCTAATAGCAAAACAAGCTGAATTTAGTTTGGGGGGTAATTTCTTTAATATGATTTTTCCATTTTAACACATCGATTTTTAAGCCAAGAAATTTGGTTGTTGCCAACTTCGTTTCGAATTTCGATACTGACAAATCTATCAATGGTAGTGATTTTGTAACTGGTAATTTGGCAGCTGAGACAAATTCTACAATATTTGTCAGTACTGGAATTCCATGAAATTGAAATTGTACTAGATTTCTGAGCCTGTTACTGGAAGCTAGTGAAATTTAAACATACTAACAATAATTAATATCAGTATTAATATTAATACATAATAGTTATTTTATGTGTTGCGTTGTGGTTATAATTCAAGACTATATTCAGGTAAGTTTTCGGAGTTAGTAGTTAGTTTGAGATGGGCAGGGCATGTAGCACGTATGGGCGAATACAGAAATGGATACAGTGTGTTAGTTGGGAGACCGGAGGGATATAGACCTTTGAAGAGGCCGAGACGTAGATGGTAGGATACTATTAAAATGGATTTGAGGGAGGTGGGATATGATGATAGAGACTGGATTACTCTTGCACAGGATAGGGACCGATGGCGGGCTTATGTGAGGGCGGCAATGAACCTGCGGGTTCCTTAAGGGGAGAGGATGGTATTTTTTTTTCCTATTTGGTGTAAAATATTAATTTTTTGTATGTAGAGAGCTCATAGCTGTGGCAACTCAACCAAATAAAAATATTTTGAAAAAAAATTGGGGGCCCAAATTTGAAAAAAAAAAATATACCCAATGCAGGATTGTACTAAAACCGATATATCTAAACCGTTTTTAAAGATAGATTCAAACAATTTTTTGCAATGTATTTGCAAAACATGTTCTACAAACTGTAACAAAATTTTGATATTAGTCCCTACGTTTGTTAAATAAAAAATTAAAATGTAATAACAATTTTCTGATTTCCTTTCTTGCAAACAAACGGGCGTATTTTTAAAATGAAATCAAGTAACAAAATTCTGTTACAGAGAAAAGTTTCATAATAGTCTAAATAATGTGTGTTTTAAATTTCATGCATGTATCTTTAATAGTTCAGAAATTATATCCATTTTTGTTTGGCAATGTAGCAAAAAAAAAAAAAACGAAGTTACCGAAAACCGATCAAAGGTGGCGTGTGATTTAAAAATTCATAGTGCAGGACGTTTAAAAATTCCGTCTCAACATCTGGTAGGGACACAAATACCCACAAAAGTTGTGCAATGCATTCCACACATATCAAAGGGTATTTTAAAGAAACATTTTTTTTTTTAAATTTAATATACCGGAAACAACAATAAAAGTGGGCGAGTGATTTAAAGATCCATAACGCAGGAAGTTTAAAAATTCCGTCTCAACATCTGGTAGGGACACAAATACCCACAAAAGTTATGCAATGCATTCCACACATATCAAAAGGTATTTTAAAGAAACATTTTTTTTTTTTAATTTAATATACCGGAAACAACAATAAAAGTGGGCGAGTGATTTTAAAAATCCATAACGCAGGAAGTTTAAAAATTCCGTCTCAACATCTGGTAGGGACACAAATACCCACAAAAGTTATGCAATGCATTCCACACATATCAAAGGGTATTTTAAAGAAACATTTTTTTAATTTAATATACCGGAAACAACAATAAAAGTGGGCGAGTGATTTAAAAATCCATAACGCAGGAAGTTTAAAAATTCCGTCTCAACATCTGGTAGGGACACAAATACCCACAAAAGTTATGCAATGCATTCCACACATATCAAAGGGTATTTTAAAGAAACATTTTTTAAAATTTAATATACCGGAAACAACAATAAAAGTGGGCGAGTGATTTAAAAATCCATAACGCAGGAAGTTTAAAAATTCCGTCTCGACATCTGGTAGGGACACAAATACCCACAAAAGTTATGCAATGCATTCCACACATATCAAAGGGTATTTTAAAGAAACTTTTTTTTAAATTTAATATACCGAAACAACAATAAAAGTGGGCGAGTGATTTAAAAATCCATAACGCAGGAAGTTTAAAAATTCCGTCTCAACATCTGGTAGGGACACAAATACCCACAAAAGTTATGCAATGCATTCCACACATATCAAAGGGTATTTTAAAGAAACATTTTTTTAAAATTTAATATACCGAAACAACAATAAAAGTGGGCGAGTGATTTAAAAATCCATAACGCAGGAAGTTTAAAATTCCGTCTCGACATCTGGTAGGGACACAAATTCCCACAGAAGTTATGCAATGCATTCCACACATATCAAAGGGTATTTTAAAGAAACTTTTTTTTAAATTTAATATACCGGAAACAACAATAAAAGTGGGCGAGTGATTTAAAATCCATAACGCAGGAAGTTTAAAAATTCCGTCTCAACATCTGGTAGGGACACAAATACCCACAAAAGTTATGCAATGCATTCCACACATATCAAAGGGTATTTTAAAGAAACATTTTTTTAATTTAATATACCGGAAACAACAATAAAAGTGGGCGAGTGATTTAAAAATCCATAACGCAGGAAGTTTAAAAATTCCGTCTCAACATCTGGTAGGGACACAAATACCCACAAAAGTTATGCAATGCATTCCACACATATCAAAGGGTATTTTAAAGAAACATTTTTTTAAATTTAATTTACCGGAAACAACAATAAAAGTGGGTGAGTGATTTAAAAATCCATAACGCAGGAAGTTTAAAAATTCCGTCTCAACATCTGGTAGGGACACAAATACCCACAAAAGTTATGCAATGCATTCCACACATATCAAAAGGTATTTTAAAGAAACATTTTTTTTTAATTTAATATACCGGAAGCAACAATAAAAGTGGGCGAGTGATTTAAAAATCCATAACGCAGGAAGTTTAAAAATTCCGTCTCAACATCTGGTAGGGACACAAATACCCACAAAGTTATGCAATGCATTCCACACATATCAAAAGGTATTTTAAAGAAACATTTTTTTTTTTAATTTAATACACCGGAAACAACAATAAAAGTGGGCGAGTGATTTAAAAATCCATAACGCAGGAAGTTTAAAAATTCCGTCTCAACATCTGGTAGGGACACAAATACCCACAAAAGTTATGCAATGCATTCCACACATATCAAAGGGTATTTTAAAGAAACATTTTTTTAATTTAATATACCGGAAACAACAATAAAAGTGGGCGAATGATTTAAAAATCCATAACGCAGGAAGTTTAAAAATTCCGTCTCAACATCTGGTAGGGACACAAATACCCACAAAAGTTATGCAATGCATTCCACACATATCAAAGGGTATTTTAAAGAAACATTTTTTTAAATTTAATATACCGGAAACAACAATAAAAGTGGGCGAGTGATTTAAAAATCCATAACGCAGGAAGTTTAAAAATTCCGTCTCAACATCTGGTAGGGACACAAATACCCACAAAAGTTATGCAATGCATTCCACACATATCAAAGGGTATTTTAAAGAAACATTTTTTTAAATTTAATATACCGGAAACAACAATAAAAGTGGGCGAGTGATTTAAAATCCATAACGCAGGAAGTTTAAAAATTCCGTCTCGACATCTGGTAGGGACACAAATTCCCACAGAAGTTATGCAATGCATTCCACACATATCAAAAGGTATTTTAAAGAAACATTTTTTTATAATTTAATATACCGGAAACAACAATAAAAGTGGGCGAGTGATTTAAAAATCCATAACGCAGGAAGTTTAAAAATGGCGACTCAACATCCGATAAGGGCACAAATACCCACATGCTATGCATTCAACAATATCACAGAGTATTTTAAAGAATTTTTCACCAAAAAATACCATCCTCTCCCCTTAAAAGCCATTTGTAAGTAAGTAAGTGTATTTGTTATAGTAGTTTAGGTTTTATTCTTCCTCACTTTACGAAACAGGAGTAGGGACAGCCGTCAGTCAAGTAATTCGCTTGTTACACGCACGCACATCATTCAGTAATATTGCAACCTCCTGGGACAAAGTACGGTTGCTAGTTATACATTCTCGAGAAATTATGGTTATAAATGCTTGAGACATTGCAGGATGTCAGAGGGATGAAAATGTCGCGAGAAAACCTGTCCAAAAAAAAAGTGTTTTCCACCATAAATTCCATATTGAATAGGAGAAATTTCAATTTAGATCACACGCTAACAGTGTGCCTGCCAGTGTGAGCGTTAAGTCTTATCGAACCCTCCTCCGTATAGCGTGTACGGCTGAAGCCATTACCTCACTATCAAGAAAAAACGGGTAATAAAATCTGCCTGTACAACTGAATGGCGGTCGGCCTGTTCTGCGACAGTAATATTGCTCAAAACAATGTGCAGTGACACACACATGACGTACAACTAGATCGTGCAAGCGGGGACGTGAGCGGGGAATAGCTGCGTTTTACTCAACCATTTTACGAACTTTTGCTGCAGAAGACAGCATTCAGTGACGTGCAGACACGGTTAGGTTTCTATTTAAATTCAATTGGAGTGGAAATATTGATTTATTCATTAAAAAAACAGTCGTGGTATCATAGACAATGTCAAAAAAAAAAAAAAAACTTACTTACAAATGGCGTTTAAGAAACCCGGAGATTCATTGTCGCCCTCCCAATCCTGAGCAAGATTAATCCAGTCTCTAAGTTCGTATCCTACCTCCCTAAAATACATTTTTATATTATCGTCTCATCTACGTCTCGGCCTCCCCAAAGGTTTTTTTTTTCCCCTCCGGCCTCCCTATTAACATTCCATATGCATTTCTGGTTTCGCCCAAACGTGCTACATGCCCTGCCCATCTCAAACGTCTGGATTTAATATTCCTAATTATGACATGTAAAGAATACAATCCATGCAGTTCTAAGTTGTGTAACTTTCTCCATTCTCCTGTAACTCCATCCCTCTTAGCCCCAAATATTTTTCTAAGCACCTTATTCTCAAACACGCTTAACCTATGTTCTTCTCTCAAAGTGAGAGTCCAAGTTTCACAATCATACAGAACAACCGGTAATATAACTGTTTTATAAATTATTAAAAAAATAATAATAATATTATAATAATACTTACTTACTTACTGGCTTTTAAGGAACCCGGAGGTTCATTGCCGTCCTCACATAAGCCCGCCATTAGTCCCTATTCTGATCAAGATTAATCCAGTCTCTATCATCATATCCCACCTCCCTCAAATCCATTTTAATATTATCCTCTCATCCACGTCTCGCCCTTCCCAAAGGTCTTTTTCCCTCCGGCCTCCTTACTAACATTCTATATGCATTTCTGCTTTCGCCCATACGTGCTACATGCCCTGCCCATCTCAAACGTCTGGATCTAATGTTCCTAATTATGTCAGGTGAAGAATACAATGCGTGCAGTTCTGCGTTCTGTAACTTTCTCCATTCTCCTGTAACTTCATCCCTCTTAGTCTCAAATATTTCCCTAAGCACCTTATTCTCAAACACCCTTAACCTATGTTCCTCTCTCAAAGTTGTTGTTGTTTTCTAATGCCAGGCGTTTGACAATAAAGTCATTTGACCTCTTGCACTCCAATATTTTTCAAAGATATTATCATGGCCAGCCACTGAAGCACAGATTTTGAGGCCTCTCTCAAAGTAAGAGTCCAAGTTTCACAACCATACAGAACAACCGGTAGTATAACTGTTTTATAAATTCCAACTTTCAGGTTTTTTGAGAGCAGACTGGAATATAATTAAGGCCGGTGGGAATAAGATCTTTGGGGAGGCCGAGACGTAGATAGAAGGATAATATTAAAATGGATTTGAGGGAGGTGGAATATGATGGTAGGGACTGGATTAATCTTGCTCAGGATAGGGACCGATGGCGGGCTTATGTGAGAGCGGCAATAAACCTCCGGGTTTCTTAAAAGCCATAAAGTAAGTAAGTAAGGAAGTAAGTAAGTAACACTGGAATATAAAAGCTTCTTAACCGAATATAAACAGGCATTTCTCATATTTATTCTGCGTTTAATTTCCTCCCGAGTGTCATACTATATCAACAGTAGTTTCCATTAATTCATTTATAGCATAAAAACGGTTTTTGATTAGCCAGTCACGAACAACACATTTAAATCTATTAAAATTAACAATATATGCACTATAAGTAAGTTTATTAAACATAGACAATGCAATTGATGTAAACCATTGTTTAAACTTCGCTAATCTAACCCTAGGGGTCACAAGGTGGTAATTATGTCTTGTAGAATAATGATGAATCTTACTATATGGATAATAACTGTTTAAATTTGACTTAATTTTAATCAAACAATGGAAAATATACAAATTAACAATTTTTTTTCAGAAATAAATAAAGGTCTACAGTGGGTAACAAAATCAAAATCAGTCGAAACTCGTATTGCCTTTTTTTTTTTTTTTTTTGCAAAAGAAGAACTTGATCAATTTTATGACAATTTCCCCACAAATTAATACCATAAGTAATTATACAGGGTGATCCGTTTGGGTATGGATAAAATAAAAACACCGTAAAACATTTACTACTCAACTTCGTTTGTTGAAACTTTGTGCATACAACATTGAAAGATGGGAGATTTCTCAGAGCTTAACATGACCCCCATTGCGACGCTGCACAACTCATAACAATGATACAATTCAGCCTATGTCCGTTGTAACATAAGAATGGTGATTTGTTGAAAAGCTTGAGTAATTTTTACTCCTTCATCAATGTTCCTGGGTTTCTGTGAATAGACAATGTCTTTAACAAAATCCTACACGAAGAAGTCAGGAGGGTTAGATCTGGGGTGTCTGGGGACCAAGTCAAGAGATATCTGCTTCTCGTACTGGGTTTCGTCTGCGATCTCCTACATGATTTTTAAAAACAAAACCTGTTTCTACAAATTTTCGATACCACAACATTACGGAATCGTATTTAGGTATATTACGCACACCATACTCACGTCGAAATTCCTTTTGAACTCTTTTAACACTCTCAAATTTAGCATACCAGAGAACACATTGTGCCCGCTGTTGATTTGTAGTAGCCATTTTAATCATCTACGATTTTCATTTGTCCTTTCAGATTAGAGATGCATTGTTGATTGTCATATATGGAAACTCCCATCTTTTAATCATAATATAACCAGCAAGAAATTTTTCCTACTATCATAATAGCTTTATAATAATAAATTAATATTATCCATACCCAAACTGATCAGATTGTAATATTAAAAAAAGCAAAATATGAGGTTTTGAGAAATTCATTTGGTACAATGTATGTAAGTCTCCTTAATAAATAGATTGCTCTTGTCAATCTGATATACAGGTCGTTAATATAATCTTCCCAAGTTAATTCGGAGCCAAGAACAACAAATAAGAGTTAAACCTGTTGAAGGGTATTATAACATACAGTACCTCTCTCCGCAACGAAAATAAAATGCTCTAGGTCTTGTTATCATCAAGGCGAAAACCAAGAAGTAGCTTTATCAAAAGATAAGCCTAGTTGAATATGTATGTCAATATTATTTCTTTCAGGATCATGAAGACATTCGTGTCTTCTCATTACAGAGAAAGGGCATTCTTTCTTACGTCATCCTCGAACTCATCGATGACACCGCAGTTTCATTAATTCGTTCATAAATTCAGCAGGATTTCATCAGTGTTCATCGGAACCGTTTTAAATTCATCGTTGCCCATCAGACTCACTGGATTTTAAAACTCATGACTCTGATGGATTATACATGCGCGGTTTGTGATTGATTGTTGTCACGTGTAACGCATAATAAATTACAGAGAAGCGTTAATGAGGTCAATACAAAATAAACATTGCACTCAAATGTTATTAAAAATTGATTACTGTATATTCTTGACGAAAATATGAACTGTTCATCGAAATCTAAAACGACTTCTGAAAGCGAAGACGATGTGCCACTTCATCGAATCATCGTGTTTAATTAAAAGCAGAAAATTACATATCAAAAACCAGAACCACATTAAGATTGCTATGTTTCGCTGCAGTGACACGAGCTCCGAATGACATTTTAGGATTTTCACATTTGTATTATTTTGTATCGGAGATTTATGATCTTGTTAGTACTGTATCACACTTTCTCACCTCAGGCAGAATCTTCGTTGTCAGTGGATTCTTAATCACGCTCTGGTAAACATGAGCTTTGAACTATATTCACTAATTCTTTGACTGTATGTAAACAAAACAAAACCTTCGGCCTGTCACGCGGCAGTCCAGGTTCGAGTCCTAGGTCTAGCCTAGAATTTTCATATGACTATTACACTTTTACTACATCATACTACTTTTGACCAATAAAACGGTACGAAAGGATGTGTTTCAACCAATCATGACTGTTTATCGCTACAATTTTATCACTTCCCTAACATTTGTTTGTTTTTATCACTTCCCTAGTACTTGTTTCTTTGTTTATCAACATTTCAAACTGCAAATCCTTTACGGTATACTATAAAACATGCTTCGCGATCGTCATTTGTTTCCCGCATAGATAGTCGACTGAAAATGGCGCTCCGTTCAAACGTTTTGGTGAAGCTAACATTAGTGAAACATAATTATTAGTAAGTCAATTAATACCTATTTTATTGTATTAGAGTACTTTATTCCTTCTAATTTTTATATGCTTTCTTCTGTTTTCATCATCTCCCTACTATTTGTTTCTTTATTTGCCTACATTTCAAGCTGCAAATTCTTTATGGTACTATAAAACATGCTTTGCGATCGCCATTTGTTCACTGCATATAGACAGTCAACTGAAAATGGCGGATCCGTTCAAAAGTTTTGATGAAGCTAACATTAGTGGAATAGAATACTTTATTTCTTCTAATCTTTATATACTTTCTTCTAATCGTGTAACAGTCAATTAAATCCCACTCGAGTTTTGATTTTCTTTAGATAACTCCATTTCGTCATCATTCCATAGCATTTCAGAAACGCCGGCTGGAGACGTACGGAGGGGGGGATGATCTAGGGATGAGTAGGGTTGCCTGCTCGAAACTTGGATACTCAGCGAAACTTAGAGTAGTCAGCGGGTTGTGGGTTGGGAATGCGCCTAGCGCAGTACATCTTGTAGGTCGCAGTGCTGAATAATAGTTTCCCTCCCGAAATTCAATTAAAAAACAAAACAAAGATTATAGTAAAATAGTAAACTTCCCGCATTAAATCTGTGGTACAAGGGTTATAGAGACTGTTCAACTTATAGGATGAATTTGCGATATTGGCCAATATCGTTTCAGAACCGCATTAAAATCAACCAATCACAGTTGTATTTCTTGATAAGATGCCTAGTACAATAATTCAGTGTCAATCACATAAAATCTAGAAATGTCAACAAAATTTAACATTGAAATTGCGTTTTCAATAACTGTAGCTTCAAGTAGTAAATAAATGTCTGTAAAAACCTTTCATGTGTTTATTCTGTTAATGTAATAATATTTCAGCTTATCTTACTTTTGAGGTTAAGTATTGTTGTTTCGTATTTCCGCTCTGAGTAGTTGGCAATAGTATTTAGTATGCCGTGATAGACAGCAGTTTGTTTTTGAACTCCATTACAAGGAAACATAATAATGTTTTATTGTTGCGATTTATAATAATTATTATGATATACGTAAGTAATTGTTTTAATTTTATTCGTTGATTAATATTATTATATTGCACTCGTGTAATTATTACAGTTAACAACCCTTCTCATTTGAATGGATAAACAAACATTATTCGGATTGATAAACAATAACAATATTCCAATGTGTTTACATACAACATACCAGTTACTGTTGTCTATCCCTGAAAACAGTTCTTGTCTTCTTAATAGTATGGGTAGCTTATTAAATTTCATTCCGTTCATTAGGCACACTTCAATCTTACTGCAAATAAATTACATTTATTTATCCTAATTCCATTACCCGAATTTCTGTATAGGCGTTACACGAAATCATAGGATTTCCTTAAATTCTCTGTCACTTCTTAACTTCAATGGGCTATTTAGAGATTTGCATGGAAAAAATCCGAAATGCTCTGAGAAACCTATCCGACTGATGGTTTGTGCTCTCAAAATCTCGTAGAATTTATTGGGATCGAAATCCAATGCATGCAATGAGATTTCATCTGGCGATTGAGCTATGATAGGCAACTATTGACGAAAGATTGGTATGAAAATGACAGTGACAAGCCTATAGACAGTAGGAAAAGCTGTGGACTGTCAGTAAATGTTTACTGCTAGTATTTTAAGCCATTCAGTGTAGAGATCGTATTCTGTTGACATTTATAAATGCTCCATTCAACCATATCCCATACCAGTTTACTCCGCGAGAACATGCAGTGCTCAGTAGTCAAATGAAAAATCCAGTAATAAGGAAAGAACAGCGGTAGAGTTACTATGTGAAATATTATCCCAGAATCCGATTCTAATTTCCAGCGCTAATATGCTACCAATAAGGCCTACTTTCCTAATCTTTACACGAGAATACTAATGTGACTTTGTGTTATTTATCCCGCTTACATTTCCACTCACTCTACCAATGTTGTTGTTGTTTTCTAATGCCAGGCGTTTGACAATAAAGTCATTTGACCTCTTGAACTCCAATATTTTTCAAAGATATTATCATGACCAGCCACTGAAGCACAGATTTTGAGGTGTTCCGAATCCATTTCTTGGTTTGAGTTGCACAATGGGCAGTTAGGGGACTGATATATTCCAATTCTATGCAGGTGTTTGGCCAAACAATCATGGCCTGTTGCCAATCTAAATGCAGCTACAGACGATTTTCGTGGTAAATCGGGAATTAACTGTGGATTTTGATGCAAAGAGTTCCATTTTTTCCCTTTTGATTGTGTTATCAAATTTTGTTTGTTGAAGTCTAAGTACGTAGATTTAATAAATCTTTTCACAGAGTAATACATAGATTTAGTAACAGGTCTGTAAGTAGCAGTGCTGCCCTTCTTTGCTAAAGCATCCGCATTCTCGTTTCCCAGGATTCCACAATGGGATGGTATCCATTGGAATACAATTTTTTTATTGAGTGATATTAATTGAGAGAGCATTTTAGTTATTTCTGCTGTTTGAGATGAAAGTGTGTGTTTAGAGACTATTGATAGAATAGCTGCTTTGGAGTCCGACAATATAACTGCATTTTTAAATTTATTGATGTGGCATAGAAGATTCCTGAGACTTTCACTTATTGCAATGATTTCTCCATCAAAACTTGTTGTTCCATACCCAAGAGATCTATAAAGTGAGAAGAGACAGCACGTAACACCTGCACCGGCACCTTGTTCTCTGGAGATCAAGGATCCGTCAGTGTATAAATGAAGCCAGTTTTGTGGAGGTTACCTAATATTAATTGTCTCTAAAGACAATTGTTTTAGTATTTCAGTGTTTACTTCTGATTTTAGTATTTCTTTTACTCTACCAATGTAAACTAGCCGTTCTCCAACAGCCACTCCGTAAATCTCAGTTACAATAGGTTGGTTGTCATGATTCGATGAAGAAATAACTATACAATATTACTATGTGAATCTGTCATAGACTAACGTTTGGTTTTAAAGTTAAAAATCTTTCCTTGGGAATACAATTAAAACCGAGAATCCCATATCGTAGATTTACAGCACTTAAGTTAAGTGTGTCCTTGATGGAAAGGGTTGTAAGGGAAATTTTCCGGTTACTTGCTTCTGTTCTTACTAGCGTTCTGCTCTGTTGTCAGATGTAATTGCAAGATATCTCGTGAAACTTATGAGCATAGGTAGGAAGTTCGTACCAAAATCGTAGACTTCAGTTGTGTATAGTGAGGAGTATAGGTGTCACCCGCGCCTCGCCCTGCTCCCGCTCGCTACAGACGATAAGCAGTTCACATAAACAATGCATAGTATCATTCTGTGGAGTTATGTATGCCTACATCGTGAATTGTTTGAAGCGCTATACTGGAGAATTCCCACGGTATCATTGAACCGTGCCGTTACGTTTAGCGCCAAATTTTACTAAATACACAATCTCGCCAACATAAGAACACGATGTTGGTGTGTGGCGTCATTAGAGAGAAAATTTGTTTATTTTCTTTCTGTGCCTCCTTCGTTCTGAACATTACTGAGAGATAGCACCACTGTTAGCTACAAGGTATATTTGCGCAAATATATTGCAAGTAGATTACGTGACTTAAGCACAGGAACGCCATTTCGTAATTTCATTTAAGAAACAAGCCAAACGAATTATCTTTGCATCAAAAACGGATGCTCCCTGGACCAAATTATCGTATTTTATAATTGTTTGAAACTTATTACATGACTTAGATGAGAGTTTCGAGACAAAACATTTTTGCTATATTTGTTTTTTTTTATTAAATGTTAAGCACCACTGTTAGGTACAAGGTGTATTTGCCACAAATATTGCGGGTAAATTATGACGAGTGGCTTAGATGAGAGGCTCGCGACAGAAACAGTTTTGCTGTACGCATGCGCGGACCTCTCATGCAGTGGAAGCGTGATCCTTGAAATTATTTTCGCGTGTACATTGAAGATTAAATGATTGAGATCCCTTCTTGTTCCGGTTACAGACCTTGGATATACGAAGGTTAGGTTTGGTTAGTTTAGGTTTTTATTAGCCAAGTCCGCGCATGCGCAGACAGGCAATATCCTGTCGCGAGCAGCATGTGATAAGTGATATGAGGTCGAGGAATGGGAGAAGGTTAGGTTAGGTTGGGTTAGGTTAAGTTTGGTTGGGTTGGGTAGGTTAGGTTAGGATAGGTTAGGTTGGGTTAGGATAGGATAGGTTAGGATAGGTTAGGTTGGGTTAGGATAGGTTAGGTTAGGTTAGGATAGGTTAGGATAGGATAGGTTGGGTTAGATTAGGATAGGTTAGGTTAGGATAGGTTAGGATAGGTTAGGTTGGGTTAGGTTAGTTTAGAATAAATTAGGTTGGGTTAGGATAAGTTAGGTTAGGATAGGTTAGGTTAGGTTAGGTTAGATTAGCTTTGGTTAAAAAATAATGGGCCTATAATGAAAGCGGTGAATAATTTCATGGTCCTTAAATTTTTTTCGTAAAAGGCTAAGTATTTTTCTATAGGCCAGAAATAAAACAGCAACGCCGTCATAATTACGTACTTTACGCTTTGGCGAACATTAACCGGAAATTTACTTTCCGTCATTTTAATTGTATTCCGTGAAACACACCTTTATCCTGTTAATTTCCTTGTGATAACCTAGTTTATTATCTTATTACATCTTCATTTTCTTTTAATGCATTCAAAAAACCGCCGTTGTACTACATAAAACCTTGAACTTGACTAATGGAGTGAATTATTTAAGAATATAGTCGCGAATTTGACTACCACCATTTCGATTATATTTTGTTTGATACGGCTCGGTACGGCTCGGTGACTAGTGGCCAGTGAGTAGAGTCGACTATCGATATTGGTCTGCCGTGCGTATTATCCAGTTGTTCCGTTTGAAGAATATTGTTAACTTATATTAATATTTTAGGTTCTGAACAAAGTGAGCTATTCTGTTGTTATTTTACTCTTTACTTAGTGTTAATATTAAGTATGATTCCAAAAAAAGGAAACTCATCTGTTATTAAATAATTATGCAAACAGGATTATGTAACACGTTTATTTTTTCCCGGATTATTGTTCGTTAAATTTTGACGTCTCGTGTTGCTATGCATTCGGTTGCGTTACAGTCCAAGTTCAACATCGGAATTACGATACGAACTTGCAGCTGTCATTACAATACAAATGAAAAAATTTCTTGAAAACAATTATGGTTTTAATATTATTTATATGGCACATACGAGATACACTATTAGATTCACAAAGTAGTTGTTCACTGATGATAGTGAGAAATATTGCATCTTATTTCAGATTTGCTTCAGTAACGTCTTGTGACGTAGAAGGAATATTTTGAGAGTACAAATATTGTTTTTATTTTTTTCTGAACATAAACGGAGTATTTATTTTGATAAAATGAAAATGTTCATTGTTATTTCTTATAATGAGGCTAGAATCATAATTATATACTTTGTATGTTATTTTTATATGTATGGTACTGTTCTCCAACCAGGAGATTAACCGTGAAAGGAATGTGCTTGCTATTGCGTCATCTATTGGAGCGAAGTAAATAGATAATATTACCGTTGTAATGTCAGTTTAAAAAACATGCGCTCTCTGGATATGTTATTTCCTGTATAGAGGGATTAAAATACCAGGAAATTAACCGTGATCTAATTTTGTAACTAGGGTAGTATAAATATGTGTGTATCAGTGCTGTCAGAGTTAGCCAATGGAGATGCGTCTACCCACGTGTGTAACCTTATGACATCTTATGACATCAACTTCATTCACAGCATTACCCCTCTGCGTCTCATTCCCCTGAGACTTTCTCCTGGTTGGAGTACAGTAATCTCTGGTCGGCGGGAAAAGGCACATAAGTAAAAAAAAAAAAAAAATCGATTTTCCTGTTGTACCTAATTACATAAGTCTAGTATTTTTATAATTTTTAAATAATAAAATTTCTTGTATTTTAAATTGAAAGGGGTCTTACTTTAACCAACAATAAGTAAAAAAGTCGATTTTCCTGTTGTGCCTAATTACATAAGTCTAGTATTTTTATAATTTTTAAATAATAAAATTTCTTGTATTTTAAATTGAAAGGGTCTTACTTTAACCAACAATAAGTAAAAAAGTCGATTTTCCTGTTGTACCTAATTACATAAGTCTAGTATTTTTTATAATTTTTTAAATAATAAAATTTCTTGTATTTTAAATTGAAAGGGGTCTTACTTTAACCAACAATAAGTAAAAAAGTCGATTTTCCTGTTGTACCTAATTACATAAGTCTAGTATTTTTTTATAATTTTTTAAATAATAAAATGTCTTGCATTTTAAATTGAAAGGGTCTTACTTTAACCAACAATAAGTAAAAAAAAGTCGATTTTCCTGTTGTACCTAATTACATAAGTCTAGTATTTTTAGAATTTTTTAAATAATAAAATTTCTTGTATTTTAAATTGCAAGGGGTCTTACTTTAACCAACAATAAGTAAAAAAGTCGATTTTCCTGTTGTACCTAATTACATAAGTCTAGTATTTTTTATAATTTTTAAAATAATAAAATTTCTTGTATTTTAAATTGAAAGGGGTCTTACTTTAACCAACAATAAGTAAAAAAGTCGATTTTCCTGTTGTATCTAATTACATAAGTCTAGTATTTTTATAATTTTTTAAATAATAACATTTCTTGTATTTTAAATTGAAAGGGGTCTTACTTTAACCAACAATAAGTAAAAAAAGTCGATTTTCCTGTTGTACCTAATTACATAAGTCTAGTATTTTTATAATTTTTTAAATAATAAAATTTCTTGTATTTTAAATTGAAAGGGGTCTTACTTTAACCAACATACATGAATTTCATTATTATAGTTATATTCAGTTAAGAATAATTTAGAAAGAAAGTCTCTCCTGAAAAATTAATTTTTATTTATTTATGTGCCTTTTCCCGCCTACCAAAGAAATTATTTTAGATTGGGAGTTATGAAGTTTATGATTACAAATTATTGTTTTTTTTTTATTATTCGTTTATTATTTTCTTGTTCTAAGGCTGTGGACGACTGCAGCATATGTTTTGTTATCACCCGGCTGTACATGTTTGTCGTTCTGGTTCACTGACATTGAAAGCTGCGCTACTACTTTTCATTCGGTAGAGATATAGTCCAAGCTCACACAACTTAACAGTTATTGTACCACCTTCCTAGCTCTGCTTATGAGATAAACAAGATTCCAAATGCCAGAGTACGCAAAGCAATCCGATAGGTTGTAATGTGTCTGGAGCTTGACAGCGGTCAGGCCCTTGGAATGCAGCAGGAACGGTAGGTAGAATATGCTGCGCAGTTGTTTGGATATCAGCAAACTTCTGCATACTCGGAGAAAGTGAACCTGTCAAGTCATTCTTCTGCTGATCGAGTAATTGTTTCTATAGTAACAAACATTCATCTATACTAATAATAAATCTGTAGCCGAAAATTTTCTGGTAATTTTCGATTTTCCAAAAATAATTAGTCCTAACATATATATTAACCACCCGGAAACCGAAAATCGCTTTTTTGAAATTTTTGTTTGTATGTCTGTCTGTCTGTCTGTCTGTCTGTATGTTTGTTACCTTTTCACGCGATAATGCCTGAACGGATTTCGATGAAAATTGGAATATAAATTAAGTTCGTTGTAACTTAGATTATAGGCTATATGGCATTCAAAATACTTTATTTAAAAGGGGGGTTATAAGGGGGCCTGAATTAAATAAATCGAAATATCTCGCTTATTATTGATTTTTATGAAAAATATGACATAACAAAAGTTTCTTTAAAGATAATTTGCGATAAGTTTTATTCCCCGAAAAATTTTATAGGACTGATATTTAATGAGATAAATGAGTTTTAAAATTAAAATAACTGCCATCTAAGGCCGTGTAATGAAATAAACAAATGACTTCGTCTATAAGGGGCCTTGGTCAACAACAATCGAAAGCTATGAAACATAGCCTACAGACAATGTTTCTGTGCTTGTATGGAGTAATATCGGAAGCTAAATTAATCGATTTGTATAATTAATTATTATTTCACCATTGGAAAGTGTAGTTTCTGTAGATGGACATAATGCTATAATGTTATTACAGTAACGTCTGAGTAAATCGAGGACAGGTAAGATTAAAATAGCTTCTTATGCACAGAAAATTTGATAGGCTATTTTGTACATTAGTTTTCTGTATTTTTTAAAATAATATTTATGTACACTCATTTTAATCTCAGAGAATTAACGAACAACGAGAGTGTATTGATTTAGTATGCAGTAATAGTACGTTAGCTTAGCAATCCATTATTTTAGCATAATTCAAATTTTAACTATGCTCAATTGAATCGTGTTAAAATACATAAAATATATATGCAATAAATGCAATGCAAAAAAAAAAAATTGGGTAATGAGCGAAGCAGATTATCTTGCGCTGTTGTAAAAGTTGTTCCCTGGATCACACGTCCTATTTTAATTATGTAATTACTTTATATTTATTTCTAACGGGTGCAGCGGAGCGCACGGGTACGGCTAGTGAACAATAAAGGACTCGACTTATATGTAAGAAAAAAAATGTTAAACTCACCGTCCACTGAAAGTATGAAGAAGGATCTGCGAAGGGCCAGCGGGGCTCCAGCCACGACCTGTGCACAGGGGGGTGCTCCGTGGTCCTGGGCAGGGGCTCCGGGGTCACAGTGGGCTCCTCCACGCTGCGGTTGTCCTTCCCCACGGTGGCGGACACGACGATGTGCGTGGTGCTGTTGCGGGGATCGTCGGGAAGAGCCTTCTTCTTGCTGGGGCCGCCGTGGTCGTGGTCCTTGGCGGCGGTGCCCTCCTCCAGCAGCCCGCTGACGTCCTGCACGGTGGTCAGCACCTCCTCCGTGGAGGTCAGCGTGCTGGGCGCCTCCGTCATCCTCACCGTGGTCGGAGGACTCGTGCTGGGGGCGGACGTGCTCGTCTCCTCGGTGGTGCTAGGCGCCGGAGTCGTGGTGCTGGTGGTCGTGGTGACATTGTGGTGCAACGTCCTGTTCCTCGGCACCACGTGGTGCGCGTGGTGGCCGCCGTGGTGGTGCGCAGTACCGCTGAAGCGCTGGAAGGCCGACGGTAAGGCTCCTAGATCTGTTGATACAAGCAGCGGTACCACGACGGCGGCGCCGACTACACCGCACGCTAGGATCAGTGTCAGGATGAGGATCGTGGCCGTCCGCCCCCTTCTGGCCCGCCGCCGGACCCCCGCGCCGCTGCGCCCCCCAGCGGAGATCGCGACAGAAGCGTTGGAATCTTCCTGCTGAGGCAGGATCGTGTATTGCAGCGAGTTTTCGCCGTGACGCACTGTTTTGTACATTTTAGCAGCTGCGACGCTCACTTTCTCAACATGGCACACAAAGTCCTGTAGTCAGCGACGCTATATAAACGCTACAACTACTAAAACAAATGCCGATAAATATCCTTAGCAACGGCTTAAATGAAACTGTTTATAAAAACAAAACACTTCTCCAAGTCAGGATAAAACCTATAACCTCTTCACTCTTCTATAAAAACACTCGATAGTTCTTATATTCCGTACAAATGATGACTAAGTCTTTATTTTTTTCCTACTGACTCACCTCCGGGCTTTGCTTTCGAGGAACAGGACTTGGAATCCCTGTTGACACTTTTCAGTAACTCGTGTTCGTGACGTTAAGCGACTGCTTGCCAACTGCAGAGGTTATGTGACACGCTCAGAGTTCCCTGGAGCCCCCATGCACGTGGGGCAGGCCCCTGCTATCAGTGCACACTGCCGCTACACAGCAGACAACGTCGGCGGCGGCGTCTTGCATCAGTAGCACACCGCGACGCGCACGCCCACGCCGCAGATCAATACGCAGACGAGTTCTGCCAGACGCCTCCAGAGGGCGCCAGCTGACGGCTGTTGCACGACGCTGCACCAAGCGCCTCGTTATTGCAGACTACTGCGTTGTTTAGCTACGTCAACCAGGGCTTCAAATTAACACCATGAACGCGCTTATACTAACAATAGCGAACTAATTTCATTCACGTATTCTTATGCTAGTACATCGTTTCTTCCTTTTATATAAATACTAAGTAATTTATTTACTTTTATAATAATAATAATAATAATAATAATAATAATAATAATAATAATAATAATCATCATCATCATCATAATGTATTTTTATGTCTCGTGACGAGAATATTGTACGAAATGGAAATATAAAAATTGGAAATTTATCTTTTGAAGAGGTGGAGAAGTTCAAATATCTTGGTACAACAGTAACAAATATAAATTATACTCGGGGGAAATTAAACGCAGAATGAATATGGGAAATGCCTGTTATTATTCGGTTGAGAAGCTTTTATCATCCAGTCTGCTGTCAAAATATCTGAAAGTTAGAATTTATAAAACAGTTATATTACCGGTTGTTCTTTACGGTTGTGAAACTTGGACTCTCACTTTGAGAGAGGAACATGGGTTAAGGGTGTTTGAGAATAAGGTGCTTAGGAAAATATTTAGGGTTAAGAGGGATGATGTTACAGGAGAATGGAGAAAGTTACACAACACAGAACTGCATGCATTGTATTCTTCACCTGACATAATTAGAAACATTAAATCCAGACGTTTGAGATGGGCAGGGCATGTAGCACGTATGGGCGAATCCAGAAATGAATATAGAGTGTTAGTTGGGAGGCCGGAGGGAAGAAGACCTTTAGGGAGGCCGAGACGTAGATGGGAAGATAATATTAAAATGGATTTGATGGGATATGATGATAGAGAATGGATTAATCTTGCTCAGGTTAGGGACCAATGGCGGGCTTATGTGAGGGCGGCAATGAACCTCCGGGTTCCTTAAAAGCCAGTAAGTAAGTAATAATGTATTTAGTTTAGCAATTTTTAGCTTCTTACAGTTTAACTTCATTATTTTTCCATTTGTTATAAATTATTATTTCAAATTTATTTTTAATTTTAAATGTGGTTTTACTTGCAAATGTTTTACTTAAGTTATTTCAAATCTCACTTGTCACCTCATTTTATTAGGCTAGTGCATTTAACAGTTATACAGTGTGCACCTTTCAGAACATAGGAGGGGTGATAGTAGAAGGAAGAAGAATAAAATGCATAAGATTTGCTGATGATATGGCATTGTTAGCAGAAGAGGAGACAATACTAAGGGATATGCTACTGAAGCTAAATGACAGCTGTGGCCAGAATGGGATGAAGATAAATGCAAACAAGACGAAGATCATGGTTAAAGGAAGAAAAATGAAGAAGGTAAACGTGCGAATTCGAAATGAGGCAGTAGAGCAAGTGGACAGCTTCAAATATGTCTTGGGGTGTACTATAAGCAGTAACATGAGTTGCTGCCAGGAAGTCAAAAGGAGGATAGCAATGACAAAGGAAGTTTTTAATAGAAAAAGAAGTATCTTATACTGTCTCCTGGAAAAAGAATAAAAAAAAAAGACTGCGAAGTGTTTGTGTGGAGTGTGGCATTGTATGGAGCAGAAAATTTGAACATTACGACGAAGTAAAGAGAAGCGACTAGAAGCATTTGAAATGTGGATATGGACAAGAATGGAACGTGAAATGGACAGACAGAATAAGAAATGAAACTGTGTTGGAAAGAGTGGGTGAAGAAAGAAATGCTGAAATTGATTAGGGAGAGAGAAAAGAATTGGCTGAGAAGAAACTGCCTAGTGAAGGATGCACTGGAAGGAATGGTGAACGAGAGAAGAGTTCGAGACAGAAGAAGATATCAAATGATAGACAACATTAAGATATATGGATCATATGCAGAGACAAAAAGGAAGGCAGAAATAGGAAAGATTGGAGAATGCTGGGTTTGCATGAAAGATCTGCTCTTCGGCAGAAAACTATGCATGAATGAAATGAATGGTGTGTCCTGTTATTAGATGCCATAAACTACAGGACAGTTTCTGGGAACTATAATAAGTAAATAAGTTTATATGAATAAATACTCTAAGAGTCAACTTATAGCAGTATACTGTACATTTCATCATTTCATCTGCTATGGGCACACTTTCAGCGTTGTTGCGTCTTGCTAAGGTTTGACCATAGTCTAGTATATACAGTCACGAAGCTTGAGTTGATGAGGGTACTAGGAACAATAGACTGTGCAGGTACTGTTTCGCATTGTCTGTAATGAGGCGATAGTAGCGATCCTAGTGGTTAGCAACTATCTACGGATGCGTATTTACTACGTATTGAGCTTCGTGACTGTATATACTGTACTAGACTGTGGTTCGACCACATTACGGTCATCGATTTCGTCAGTCTGTCCGTAACCCTCCCTGGACACTGAACGGACATGACACTCCCGTGTCTTGGTCTGCACGCTAACCGGACTTAAATTCTTTCGATTTTTTTATGTGGGGGTATATGAAGACCAAGTTGTACTCCGCTACCATTGATATGACAGAGGATATGTACCATCGCATTGAATCTTTGCACGTGCTATATGGACTGAATTCAGAATCTCTGAACCCTGAGAAGGCTTGAGGTAAAATTATTAGTAATTTCCTAACATAAGTTTCCTACTTCAGAACAGATTATCTGCAAATTCTGAGAGTCTGAAGTAGTGCTTTTCCCTTAACAGGAAAATATAAAACTTGGTTTCTAACATCGATATGAAAACTTACACAAGATCGATTATTAAGTACAATAGATCTGTCGAGAATAAAGAATCCAGGGCTAGTCTAGTCTACCTTTAGATCGAATTTTCCAAATCGTTCTCCTGCCTGTTTATCGATCCCATTAACTAAACGAGTCGTTAATTTTCTACATTTCTTTCGCAGATTACAGTTTCTTGAAAATAAAATTTTCACAATTTTAACTTCCTTCTTCCTTCACATGAGAGCCCTTGAAGGGCCAAACCATGTCTGACCGTGAAACGAACGAGCCCGAGTTGGGAATTGTTACCTGGTTGAGATTTTTCTGTGGATTTTCCTCCAATCCATTAAGAGCAAATGCTGGTTAATTTTCGGCTCTGGAACTTGGACTAATTTGGCTGGCGTTATCACCTTCATTTCACTCAGACTTTAAACATTGCAGTAGTTAAAGCATCATAAAATAAACCAATAATTAAAAAAGAATCCAAATCCGACGACGCCGACTGCTGTCCATACGTCCACATGTCACAGCAGAATTTTTCACCATTCTCAGTTTCGTTGTTCCCAAATTCATTACTATGGTGAGTGAGCACTGGTACCATACACTGGTCGTAATGTCATTAAAAATTTCTTTCCCCATAGTGATTTCAAACTATTTTGGAATGGAGAGAGGAGAAATAAAGCAATGGAGTGGACAGAATAAACCGTTAAGATTTTTTGCCTGCTAATAGTTGCATTCCCATTTATCTATTATTATTATTATTATGATTATTATTATGATTATTATTATTATTATTATTATTAGTTGGAATTGAAGGGGTTACATCAGCTGCTTGTCTATGCGGATGACGTGAATATGTTAGGAGAAAATCCACAAAAGATTACGGAAAATACCCGGAATTTTACTTGAAGCAAGTAAAGAAATAGGTTTGCCAGTAAATCCCGAAAAGACAAAGTATGTGATTATGTCTCGTGACGAGAATATTGTACACCTTATGGAAATATAAAAATTGGAAATTTATCCTTTGAAGAGGTGGAAAAATTCAAATACATGGCAGCAACAGTAACAAATATAAATTATATTCGGGAGGAAATTAAACACAGAATAAATATGGGAAATGTCTGTTATTATTCATTGCGAGGCTTTTATCATCCAGTCTGCCCATCTCAAAAAATCTGGAAATGTTAGAATTTATAAAACAGTTATATTACCGGTTGTTCTTTGTGGTTGTGAAACTTGGACTCTCACTTTGAGAGAGGAACATAGGTTAAGGATGTTTGAGAGTAAGGTGTTTCGGAAAATATTTGGGGCTGAGAAGGATGAAGTTACAGGAGAATGGAGAAAGTTACACAATGCAGAACTGCACGCATTGTATTCTTCACCTGACATAATTAGGAACATAAAATCAGACGTTTGAGATGGGCAGGGCATGTCACGTATGGGGGAATCCAGAAATGCATAGTTTTAGTTGGGAGACCGGAGGAAAAAGACCTTTGGGAAGGCCGAGACGTAGATGGGAGGAAAATATTAAAATGGATATGATGATAGAGACTGGATTAATCTTGCACAGGATAGGGACCGATGGCGGGCTTATGTAAGGACGGTAATGAACCTTCGTCTTTTAACCCTTTCTTACCTATAGATACCATATGGCAATAATTAACTTTACCGGTATAGCATTTATATACTTGTGTTTACATATGAATGTAAATTTTGCTGGATAACTTTTTTCAATACATTTTCATCGATATAGTTTTGTTTCAAATGTTGCCACTCCCGTAACTTGGTCCTAATACAGCTATTTGTTTCAACATAGATTGCTTGTAAATTTAATTTGGGTTAGAAAGGGTTAAAAGCCATTTGTAAGTAAGTAAGTATTATTATTCGTGTCGTACTCGTCTAATGGGTGCGCCATGATTTTTGCTAATTTTAAAGTTAAAAACTGAAGTAATCGATATGTAAGTCCAAATTGTATATTAACTAAGGTACCTAGATTTCAAACTAAAGAGAGTCTAATCTGTGATAGGGAGACAATATTTTTTAAACTCATTTATATATATAGCTGAAAACAAGGAAATGAACTCAATACAAATAGTTTACGATTAAAGTAAAATAGTTTCGACTTACCTGAATTCTCAAGGGAGGTGAACTCGGAGCTCTGGCGGAAATTTTCCTCTCGACACATCCCACGAATTTATCGCTGCTTGGGATTCGAACTTGATAATCAATAAATATGAAACCAATTCTGAGCAGTAGACTTCTTGCGTCTTCAGCCTGAAAGATATTCTACGTTTATGATTTGATAATAATATGTAATAATCTTACGTAGCAAAGAAAGCTTTCAATAGAAAAAGGTTCATTAACTGCGGATCTCTAGAAAAATAACTAAGGAAGAGACTAGTGAAGTGATTTGTGTGGAGTGTGGGATTGTACGGGGCAGAAACATAAACATTACGAAGAGGTGGAGAGAAGCGACTAGAAGCACTTCAAATGTGGATACGGAGAAGTATGAAATGGACAGACAGAATAAGAAATGAACCTGTGTTGGAAAGAGTGGGTGAAGAAAGAATGATGCTGAAACTGTTCAGGAAGAGGAAAAGGAATTGACTGGGTCACTGGCTGAGAAGAAACTGTCTAGTGAAGGATGCACTGGAAGGAATGGTGAACGGGAGAATAGTTCGGGGCAGGAGAAGATATCAGGTGATAGACGACATTAAGATATATGAATCATATGCGGAGACAAAGAAGAAGGCAGAAAATAAAAAAAAAAAAAAAAAATTGGAGAATGCTGGGTTTGCAGTGAAAGACCTGCGCCCTTGGGCAGAAAACTATTAATGACTGAATGATGAATTCTTTGGCAAAGCAAAAACAACGGACATTTTCAGAGTAACGGGATAGGAACAGAATAGGTTCTTCGAATATTAAAGAATTCCAGACTTGATGTGTCAAGAAGACGTGCATGCTACATTCTGCACATTTTATTGGAAAAATCTAATTGTTGAACTTGTTCTCATTTACCTAATCGTTGTTTCTTCATCAAATGCTGTAGTGTACATATAAAATTCATAATGTTAGTTCAACTTACCCCGTTACAGCTAGGAATTCAGGTTAACATGTTCGAAAGACTCAAAGGAATATGGGAATTTTATTACAATATCTTTTACAATATATACTATTAACAAAATATACATCAGTGTCAAATCAAGGAGGTTGTAATGAGACAAGGTGATGATATATGAGAGCAACTCCTTAATAAGAATCATAACCAATTGCTTACTTAGTAATAAGTAGAACAGAACACATTTTCACTACCAGTACTCAATATGGTATCTGATGCTACCATACAAGATCACTGTCTTCACTCAGTTACAAAGAATGTGATAATGTGTTATTCAAAGTAGCCTACAGATCTACTAACAAAACAATTTGGCACTGTGAAGGATAAGAAATAAAATACAAAGAGATTATTAAAATAAAATAAAAACATATACTTGTATTAGTACAATAATAAGTAGCAGTAACCAAGAAGGGAATACAGTACATACAAAATCTAAAAATCTGGAAAGAAGTTACAGTGATTCCAATAATTTTATGCTGTAGGAGTAATACCAATGTCACTTAAAAAACCACTGCCGAAATTATCCTTAATAATAAATGTTCCATGTTGAATCTTTCGTACACTACTTTTAACACTTGAATATAAATAATTGATTAAATGGCGATCTTACTCGTGTTAATTATGTAAGCATGTGCGGCTTACAGCTGTTTCGGTGCTACTTGACACCATCCTCAGAGCCTACTAGATCTCGGTACTATCTCATCTTCATTGCCTATTCTGTGAGTGCTTTCGTGTGATGAAGAGTTGTGTCAAATAGTGTGTGTGTTCTGAAATTGATTTGTGTGTTGAGAATTTGATCAGGCTGTGTTTTAGTGTGTCTGTATATTTCATATTGTTCTAGTGTGTTGAGTTTTTGGTTTTTGGGTTGTATGTTTAGAATTTGCATGTCTGTATTTATGTTATTGTGTGTGTGTGGTTAGCATTATATGTTCGGCATATATAGATGTATTGTGTCCTCTGGTTAATGCTTTACAGTGGCGTAGCATGAAATTTTGAGCAGGGGAAGCTAACTCAAATTGTCTTCCATGTAGACCTACATATGAGATAACGTATTGGAAAAATAAAGTCTTAAAGTAAATAGTAGTCAATGTCAAGTCAGCAGTCCGAAGAATGGCTGGAACCTCGTAAGTGACACCAATAAGGCATCACCTCAAATGGTACGTAGTAAATTATGATTTCATGGTTTACACATATCTCTAACAAAAAGACACGTATACGTATAATTTAACACTAGCTCACTCTCTGTCATATTTAGAGAAATCATAATATTAACGGTCAATAAATACAGTTAGTAATTACGTAAGTATACGTCTGTGCTTTGGTTGTGTCTTTCATTGACAGCAAGGAGTCGGTCGTTTGTTTTTTAAATCACACATCATCCCTGAAGAAGATGGCAGAGCTATCCGTCGAAAGCTTGGAAGCTAATCTCCAACTCACCTGGCTGAGAACCCGAGAAGAGTTATTCTAAATCACACTTTTGTTCGTAAGTCAGTCTTGATAATGGAATTGTCCTAAAAATTCAAGTAAATTAGTGTAAGCAACAGTTATTTCACTCATTATTTATTATATCAGCCACAATGCACACTAACACTTCAACTAAACACAACTCACGAAAGGGATAACTCGGAAACTAAATTCGTTTCAATGTTAAAGCTTTTCTTGCGAATCTTGCGACCAGGGTAGTTTTGTTAGAAAGAGATGGAAAATCTGTGGGGTGGGTTACACAGAAGAATGAGGGGATTGGAAGCTGGTGTGTGCAGGCTTCATATTTACTGCTGCATCACAAATCATCCTGAGCTGCCGCATCACAATATTTAACGCGTAAATATAAATTGTATTAAAACTAATAAATAATTTTGTTCATAAACTGCAGGTTTGTTATGAAATTATTATTAACTGGGGAAGCTGAGCTTTTTAGCTAACATTGACGCTACGCCACTGCTCCTTTAATGTGTTCTTTGTATCGAGTTTGGAATGATCTGCCTCTCTCTCCAATGTAGAAACTGTCGCAACTTTTGCATGTGAGTTTGTATACGCCTGTGTGGTAATATTTATTTGTTTGTGTTGTTTGTGTGTTGAGATGTCTTTGTAGTGTGTTTCCTGTAACACATACAACCCAAAAATAAAAAACTCAACACACTAGAACAATATGAAATATACAGACATACTAAAACACACCCTAATCAAATTCTCAACACACAGATCAATTTCAGAACACAAAATGCTAATTGACACAACTCTTCATCACACGAACGCACCCACACAACAGGCAGCGAAGTTGAGATAGCGCCGAGATCTAGTAGGCTCTGAGGATGGTGTCAAGTAGCACCGAAACAGCTGTAAGCCGCACATGCTTGCATAATTAACACGAGTAAGATCGCCATTTAATCAATTATTAATAAATATTCCATTAAATGCAGTTATTCATTACATATTAAAATGAAATTCCTCAACCCTCACTGAAAATCTATATGAATTTGCATAAGCAGCCGATAAAAGTAAAGAAACTTACTTACTTACTTACAAATGGCTTTTAAGGAACCCGAAGGTTCATTGCCGCCCTCACATAAGCCCACCAGTGGTCCCTATCCTATGCAAGATTAATCCAGTCTCTATCATCATACCCCATCTCCCTCAAATCCATTTTAATATTATCCTCCCATCTACGTCTCGGCCTCCCTAAAGGTCTTTTTCCAATCCGGTCTCCCAACTAACACTCTATATGCATTTTTGGGATGATCAACAAACCAATACGTTAATGCCCTGCCCATCTCAAACGTCTGGATTTAATGTTCCTAATTATGTCAGGTGAATAATAAAATGCGTGCAGTTCTGTGTTGTGTAACTTTCTCCATTCTCCTATAACTTCATCCCTCTTAGCCCCAAATATTTTCCTAAGCACCTTATTCTCAAACACCCTTAACCTATGTTCCTCTCTCAGAGTGAGAGTCCAAGTTTCACAACCATACAGAAGAACCGGTAATGTAACTGTTTTATAAATTCTAACTTTCAGATTTTTGGACAGCAGACTGGAAAAAGTAAGAAACTGGCAAAAAAATAAACGCGACGATAATGAAGATTGATGACGACGACGACGACGACGACGACGACGATGATGATGATGATAATGATTTTCTGTTTACTGAACACGTATTATTTTAATACGAAAAATTAAGTCACTTCCTGTTTGGAAGTGCGATTGTGATATTATTTTGACCTCTTGAAATGTCATTAACTGTCACGCAACAATGGCGCTGTCACAGTCCAATGTTTTTTCAATGCCAATTAACCCTTAAATTGACAATGTATCCTATAGAATACAACAGGTTAATAGGCTTTATGCTATAATTTTAATAGAACAATAGAAAAAAAAATTGGTAAGAAAATTAAATTTAACCAAAATTTCACAATACTATAATATATGGACATTGCGATAGTTGTTTTCTTTACAGTCCGACACGGTTTAATAGAAATGAAGTTTTGCCAATTTAAGGGGTAAAAGGGAATCTAATTAATTTATTTCAAAACAAGACACGAATCACAGCATTATATATCATGACAAAATCAGTCATGTTTCAAATAATCACCTGTAACAGCTGTCAGCATCATTGCATCACATAGTGAAGTGACATACCTATTTGTAACTTCATGTAACATCGCACTGCATAGCAGACAATATAAATATATCCTTGCTCAATGCCTTACAAAAAATATGCTGCACAAAATAATTAAGAGAAATACATTTCTTCTTCGCTTTTAAGAAGACAAGAATAAAAAGTAATTCACGATTACCAGTACACAATATTATTCCTTTAAAAGGACACAACCAATTTGTTTTCCTTGATTTAAGACAATACCTACATTATTTTACATCCTCTATGGTAATCCATATACACATATACAGCACACACACAAGGAGGTACCCCATATTGCTAGATTTCAGGAATGGGAAAACTTTGTATAATCTCTTTGAAAATGTATTTACATGTCAACATTAAAATATTTACACACAACAGCAGGGTTGCACTGAATGTCTAGATTACTTCACGCCGCACCCAACCACCAGCAACAAATTTTTCTGTCTTCTTCATCGATGACACTTTTTAGTTGTGGTAATTTTCTAACACAAATGACCGCCTGCATTGAGTGATAGAAGATACAAGAAATTAAATTCTGAACATTGCTTCAATTGACTATGGATCTAGGACAAGACAGAAAAATTTGGACAACCCAGAGATTAGTTTCAAATTACAGTACTTAACTATAATTTTGCACAAAAACTACAAAGTAAAATTTGTTTTGTATGAGCTATTAATTTCATCACCATGGTGATATTACACATGTTAAAAGTTGTCATAAGGACAGAAGAGGAAGAAACTATAAAATAAGAAAGAGCAGGGAAAGAACGAGAAGAAGATTAATAATAAGAGACATATAGGACGAGAAACTGAAGATTAAGGAAGATTAAAGGGAAAAGAATATGAAAATGAAGACTAAAGGCTGGTTCACAATAAACCGGAAACGAGAATCAGAACGAAAACGAAAACGATAAAATTGTTAAAATGTATACATTTAAATATGAGCATTCACAATTAACGAAAAGCTTGCCGGAGCCCGGGATCGGGAAAGGAGAGTTGGCCAAGTTTCAACTTTGGCATTCACGTTTCCGATCACAGCCCACTATTTTGTCGTCGTATATTTTGTAGCAAGAAGACCGTGACATAACCTATACATTATTTTGTTCTGTGCTGTATGCATCATGGAGATTCATTCTATTGCCATCTAAAATCTATTTTGTCGTCTTATATTTTGTAGCAAGAAGACCGTGACATAACCTATACATTATTTTGTTCTGTCCCGCTGTTGTGAAATTTTTCTTTCATACCACGTCATGGAGCAAGTTTTATTTGATGAGATTCTAATATTGAGTGTTGAGGAAAATCCTCACGTTTACGATAAGCGGTGCGCCTCGTATAAAGATGAGAAAATGAAGGAGAATACGTGGCTTTCAATAGCTGCATCTTTGAACACCGATCAGAAGTGAATCATATTTTATTACCGTATTGGTTGTATTACATACCGGTACTACGTATTCATGCTTCAATTCAATAACTACTGTTGTGTTCATTTTTGTTCTATTACAAATGTTTCTTCTCTAATTATTTTACGTTATGGTAGACTTAAAATAGGTTGTGATAATAAAGATGCATGGGCATATTTATAGTACTGTACCTAATGAAATGTTTCAGTTGAAATTTCGAAGTTGGTTAACCTGTGTTTATGTTGGTTGCCTTGTACTCATGAGAGAAAATGGAGTGAAAATGGCAAATTTCCGATCATCTCAAACAGCAGAAATAACTAAAATGCTCTCTCAATTAATATCACTCAATAAAAGGATTGTATTCCAATGGATACCATCCCATTGTGGAATCCTGGGAAACGAGAATGCGGATGCTTTAGCAAAGAAGGGCAGCACTGCTACTTACAGACCTGTTACTAAATCTACGTATTACTCTGTGAAAAGATTTATTAAATCTACATACTTAGACTTCAACAAACAAAATTTGATAACACAATCTCAAGGGAAAAAATGGAACTCTCTGCATCATAATCCACAGTTAATTCCCGATTTACCACGAAAATCGTCTGTAGCTGCATTTAGATTGGCAACAAGCCATGACTGTTTGGCCAAACACCTGCATAGAATTGGAATATATCAGTCCCCTAACTGCCCATTGTGCAACTCAAACCAAGAAATGGATTCGGAACACCTCAAAATCTGTGCTTCAGTGGCTGGCCATGATAATATCTTTGAAAAATATTAGAGTGCAAGAGGTCAAATGACTTTATTGTCAAACGCCTGGCATTAGAAAACAACAACAACTCATGAGAGAACGCCATTGGTCAATTACACACAAATAACATCAGAATGCGTAATATCGACTTTACATATCGTTATTGACATACATAACGATATGCATAGTCGTCTCTGTTCTCGGTTTATTGTGAATAAAAAAATTTTCATATTTCACGTCCTCTGCTTCTCGTTTTCATTCTGGTTCTCGTTCCCGGTTTATTGTGAACCAGCCTTATGAAGAACTACGATAAAGGAGGAATAAAGCAAATAAACACAACCATAAATACAAAATAACAAACTTTATTGTACTGATAACACAAATTCCCACATACCAATATGATACTACATTAATTTCTCTGATTATATGAAATCATGTATAGTCAGTCAAAGTGACTGAGAACGACCTGGATGATTATAGGTTTACATGAAGAGCAGGTACAGATGTTGTATTATATCTCTGCCAGTGACTGACCATTGAGTTTCAAGTGGCTTATATTGTTTGTGAGCGTCAAAGTACTAAAAAGCAAAACAAAAGATATCTGGGTGGTTCATTACAGTGCTCTGGTCACTCTTGCCTGGGCATTTAGACATACTTTATCTCAGAGATTAGTACAACCTTTTGCTATCTGTCTTCCCCCTCTCCGTAAGCTGTGATGTTACACATAGGCAGAGATATAATAAAAGATCAGAATAATCTTGAGCCCTCGATTAAAAATGTGCATGAAGTGATTTGTCCACTGACCTCCATTTCATGCAGAAGTGTCTATGCAATACTCCATGATTTCAAAGTCCTTTGGAAAAAGTTTTCTTTCATCCTGGATTATAGACATCTTCTCAGAAACATGCAGACATGCTAGTAATGATTTCAATGCACTGTAAAGAAAATAAGAGAACAAAAGTGGAAAGGAAGTAGTGACAAAGATAATAATGTTTTCACATACTTATTTTTAAATACAATAAAATAGAAGTATAGGAAAAGACGAAGAAGAAAACTGGAGAGATACTGAAGCCATGAAAGGAAACGAAAAGAAAAAGAAAATACAAGGAAAAGTAAGGGGAAAGAGAAGGATATTAATAATAAAGCAAAGGAAGAGAAACAAGTCTGCACTGTAATCACAGATACATCAGGATATAGAATACGTCACATAGTTTCGGGAATGAAACTACAGCTGTGTTGGATTGAATGTTTTACTTTTCACTGATTAACTTTATAACTTCTCTACTGTGTTAATTAGGAAATTACATGTCTGATTAGTTTCGAAGTGATATCTTTCATCGTCCGAAACCTAGTGAAGGTCCCACGCTGTCTTCTGGTTTCCTGTTGTGGTGGAGTGTGTTCATGATTGTGTCGAAAAGAGTGTGTGTTTTTAAATTGAGTTGAGTGTTCAGGATGTGTTGGGGATGTGTTTTGTATGTTAGTAAATTTCATATTGTTCTCGAGTGTCAAGTTTCTGATTTTTTGGCTGGATGTGTAATATTTTCACGTCAGTGTCTATGTTGCTGTAGTTGTGATTGGTGTTTTTTGTGTGTTCTGCATAGGTTGAATTGTTGTGTAGTTTGGCTATGGCTGTGATATGTTCCTTGTAACGTTTTTTAAATTATCTTCCCGTCTGTTCAATGTACAAGTGTTCACCATTGTGGCTGAGGGATTAGCAAGTCTAACTCAGAACCCAGCGGTCCCGGGTTCGATTTCCAGTCAGGACGAGTTGCCTGGGTGAGGTTTTTTCGAGGCTTTTCCCTTACTCCTAAGGATAAATATCAGGTAACGTTATCAGGTGACTGGAACCCCACTCATCTTCGCCACTTCCTTTCCTCCCCCATCATCCTTTCCTCATCATCCCATTTCTGGTTTTTCAGATCACTCTACAGGTGGCCTCCCGAAGCTACTGGCTCTCTCGACCGGCCTCCATGGAATGTAGTTAAATGACGTTGGATGGCTTCTGCAACGAGCATCGAGGCGGACCTACTCGGGGGAGGAGTTTCGCCTCGAACCGACAGGGGGGCCTTGGGGGAAGTTGCCGAAGCAGGAATGGTATATGGATTTCTCTTGGCTGTAGGGACCGGTCGTTAAAGAAGTCATGTGGTTGGCTTGGTGCGCATAGGGGATCTGTGGCACGCAACTCATTCCATATCGAGGGTTAGCGCAATAGATTCAATAGGTCGCAGTGCTGGACCATCTGTGTCCCCCTCAGTTAAATTCCATTCCATTCCAATGTACAAGTCATTGCAACTATGGTATGATAGTTTGTATACACCTGTTAAGTTTTATTTATGTGTGTGTCTTGCCTCTGTGTTAAGATGTTTTGGTAGTATGCTCTGTATCCAATGTTGTATTTTAGTTTCTTCAAATATGATGCAATCTTGTATGTGTTCTTGTTTTCGTATACAGATAATCAATCAATCTTCTTAATGTATCCAGCTGTTTGTTGACAACATGAAGTCCACTATAGGCCACTGTAGTCTATTCAGTTTTGTTTTTCATGAGAAATGAGGGGTATTTTGATCGGTGTTCATTATAGATGCCTGTTGCTAGTAGCCAGAGGTGGGGTGTAGTCAATATATACTGCAGGGCTGTGTCTTCTGCAACTGGTACTGAAGATTTTAATTTACTTCTTTTGTGTTTTATGGATGGACAGTATAGAAGAATGTATTCCAGATCTTCATCATGATTATTACACCACAGACCAGTGGCGGCTTCTTAAGGGGGTTGCAGGTTTGTGCACCCCCCAGTAATGTTCCTAATCTCCCGGCTTTGTTACTATTAAATATATATTTTACAATTTTCATTCATGACTATCTGCAGCTGGCGTCTTGTGTAGTTTATAGAGATGTTCGGCTAATGCGGGGACAGGGGGTTAGAGGCGTGGTCTACTGCTTTGTCATTGAGAACGGTTTGTCGCACTCCCTGGTATGGAACACCAACGTCAGTGCAGAAGAAACTAAATTCACTGGGAAAGTATCTGTTTCAACTAGACATTTGTCCGAAGTAATAAGCATGAAAAATGTATTCATTCAGCTTGTGCAACGAACAGTCGCATACTTCGCATATTACTTTCTCAACCTGCATGCACACAAACGGCACAATACATAGAGGAGCTTGTATTTTGCTTTAAAGTTCTAAGAGTTGTCGTTATGACTATAATTGCTGCTATCTCCCGACAGCCTACGAAAGCTGCATTTGAATTTTATGAACGAAAACATTGCACTTGGTACTTGGTAGCATTCTGATGACGATTCTGTGCTCAAATGTTTTTCATGAGGCTAAATCGTAATATAGAGAGCTCCATCCACGACCCCATCCACTTTTGGACTTTCTGTATAAATAGGTATGCTTGTATTTAGTAATTTTACTTATTAATTGAATATAAGTAAGCTTTATATGTATACCCCTCAGGCATACACGGTTTTAAACTTTAAAGTAAAGTATGTTTAACTCCTCTCCGATATCCATTGTGCACCACCATATTTTCAAACCACCAGCCGCCACTGCCACAGACAAGCAGGATTATCAGAAAGGTGAAATCAGTGTAAGTACAATTGTGTAACAGTGTCACCTGTTAAAAATGTCTGAAGATGTCTGGGCAAGTTTTTGTACATTTCCAGGTCTTTTGGTTTCTTTGGTACTGACTGTAAATTTTTTCCTTTGTCAGAAGAGAGCCAATTGTTGAGCCATAGGTTTATAAAATGAGACTTTACTGAAGCAAAAGCATTGGATAGAGATATCACTTGAAGAGGTCTTGGTTGCAAATATGTTGCCTGTTTTGCAATATTATCGACTTTCTCGTTTCCAGGTATACCACAATGACTAGGTATCCATTGAAATGTTATTTCCTTTTGGAGTTCTTTTAGTTTACTTAGTTGTTTCTGAATTGGAATAATTCTGTGTGCATATAGGTTTGGTACATATTTAATTATATTAAATATAGCCCCCTTGGAGTCGGTAAGTATGCAAATAGATTTTTCAGAAATTTGAGTATCACACTGAAGAGCAGCATCAATAGCTAGCAATTCAGTGTCAAGACTGGAGGAGGATGAACATGGTATGAAATAACTTTCTTGATATTTTGGAATATAATACCCTGCTACTGATATCCCATTATTAGGATTTAGAGATCCATCTGTATAAATTTGAAGGTGATCCTTATATTATTGCTGCAGAGAAGTTCCATGGCATCTAACTTAAGAATGTATGGAGGATCATTTTTGGAATGATATTCTGGAATTTGTATACAGATAAGAAGAAGAAGAAAAATAAATTGTGGCATGGGAATGGCAGGAAAGACTGAAGTAAATATTTGAAGACAACTGTCTGCACAGCTACTCTATCCTCTATGGGCCTCACAGAATGTCCTGAGGGTCGAACTTTAATTCTTTTCGTAAGAAATCAATACCCGAATTTTTATCTCAACAAGGAGTTGTCCAAATTTTTAAAATAAACTGCTATCACTATCTTCCTACATTAAGGTTTAATGTGAACTAAAATTTAAAAAGGTGTTCAACTTTTCATGACAGATTATTTATGTAGTTTACATCAGAATGAAGTCGAGAAGCCGGCAGCATCTATTGTATCTTGCACACAGTGGATGGCAGGTACTATGCAGGCAGGACATTCAGGGTTGTCTCTCCTCTCAGGTCACAGTTGTGGCTATATTCTGAGGTGGGCAATGGGGTGCGGAAGTGTTGTGTTAGAAAGCCGTCTGGGTAGTGGTAACAGTGCTGCCACCTAAACACTGACCCGCACTCAGACCAGGATTCCTGAGCTCCAAAAAATTTCGATATGATCGCCTCATCAGTGTGTGCACCTGCAAACAAAGAAATGTACAACTATTTAGTGTAGTTCTATAGTGTAGTGCAGTGATATAAATTCAAATACATATAGATTTTAGTGTAAGGTTATCAGACGTCCCCATTTCCCGGGAACAGTCTCCGAATTTTGTTCTTTGTCCCTGAACAAAATTCGTCCTCAGAATGTCCTCGAATTAAATAATTTGTCATCAGATATCCCCGGATTTCCAGTGTTAATTATTATAATTTTATGAAAATGCTGTTGAATATCTCACAGCCTGGGGTATTCATTCACGAGATAAGGTATCTATTTTTCTTAAAATGTAGATGAACTTAACCTGGGAGAAATAATTTATTTGACGAAATTTCTTGCTTGAAAAAATATGTGACTTCAGAGAAAATAGCAAAGTGGAATGAAGAAAATGCTACTTTTTGCCCAAACTGGAGCGAAATTTAAAAATTTTTCTCTGAGAAAATGATTCCCTGTGGACAACTCCAGAAGTTGATTGAATTGTCTTTGTGTCTCCCAGAAATAATGCTTCATTGGAGAGTTTTTTGTTCAATTAACATGATGTGGACATTCCAGAAATCCAGAATGAGTTTAGAAACTACGCAAATCTAGTTTTCAGATAAAGCAGACTTGAATAAATTCAAGGGAAAAATTGTTCTGGGGGTGGTATCGATCCTGGGACCTATGGCTATCGCACCAATGCTCTGCCAACTGAGGTACCCAGGAACTTCACCCAACACTGTCTCAATTTTTCCCTTTCTATCTACATAACTCGAGTGGGCTGACAAGATGCCAGAAACCCACATTGAGTGCACACAAACTCTGTGTGACTTGAAATTGTGGTTTTCCGTTAACATACAGTAACATATATATTATGCAAGTCTAGTTTTCAGATAAAGCTCCCTGTTATGCAGACTTGAATAAATTCAAGAGAAAAATTGTTCCGGATCTGGGTATCGATCCCGGGACTTTTGGCTTAACGCACCAAAGCTCTGCAATGAGATGTTGTCAGGTGAAATTCTTTGGTAGTCAGTCGGCAGAGCATTGGTGCTGTCCCGGAACAATTTTTTTCCTTGACTTTATTGAAGTTTAGAAACTGTTCGAGCCATGCTTGCTATCTTAACCAATTTCAACATGATCCACCAGAAATTTGCTGCAAAATTGGGAATCCAGAAAATTACCTGCTTAAAATAATTCTTTCTTCTGAAGATACCAGTAATTTCAGTAGTAGTTAAGTAGAATGAATATTTTTAGTGTGTAAATAGAATGAGTATTTTAATTCCTTATAGCAGACGTCTCAATAGGGTCTTCTCAGAGCACTTCCTCCTCTTTCTCTTTTTCAATGTAAGAGTGGAACAAGATGCAGGAGCAGTTCGTGTATCTCCGGATGACGTCATTGACCACGACGTTTGAATAGAGATGTGCAACCGCTACGATGTAACAGTCATTGTGTCCATCTCCGAGGAAAGAATGTTCTTATTACCACAAATGTATGAAGAAATAAAAGATTTCATAGGGAAAGCGAAATTGTGGGAGACGCAAGTTTCAGTGGGTACCACTTTATTAATCTAAAATTGTTATCTGATTTGAATCAAGACCAGTGTAACAAATATAATGAAATACTGAAGGACTTGAGAAAAGAATTTCAGACCAGATTTAAAATTTGAATAGTTCTAATTTAAAATAATTGCTTGTGAATTTCTAAGATGTTTAGGTTATTTTTAATTATTGAAAACATTACGAAATATATTATTGTAATTAATGTATTAATATTAGCGTAACGTAAGAATACTTACTTTAACAACCAACAAGTTTAATTGTAATTTTATTATTATTATTTAATTGAATTTTATTTTATTAAATATAGTATAAATTTAAAAAAGAGCGATACCAAGAACCTTTACTATAAATGAAATATTGTTATTGTTTGGTCAACTGTCTGAAGACAGGTCTGAACCTGACAAGTGATACCAACAAGGCACCACTTATGAGTCAACTAGGCCAGGAGATAATGGAGTAAGGTGGCCAGTTCCTTGTGCTTAAATAATTACGTAACATGTATGGTTCTTCATGCTTCAGATGTCTTATTTTTACTCATTGATAGTTTATAATTAGAAAATAAATGTATTATTATTATTATTATTATTATTATTATTATTATTATTATTGTTGTTACTGCAAACTACTTAAATTCCTTCCGAAAACAACCGTCTATTGTGACAGTGCAGCTTTGTGGCATTTCTTCCGCCACAGTTACAACTTAGCTCGCTCATGCATGTGACATTAATCAGCGATCGGCTACCTTCGGGTACTCCGCTTATCTCTTCAGCTGACTACGTTATTTACACTTGCTCTCTGTGACAACTTTTATGCGTTGGCCTTTAGACGCCTGCCTTAAAGTGTACAAGAACAATACGAGTGAATGGTAAACCAACAGAAATTTTGACGTAGTTTTTTTCATGTATCGATATCTGTACCTGAAAATTGTGAAAAAAAAAATCTGGTAATCTTATTTTAGTGAGCACAGCAAGCATTGTGCTACAGCCTATCTCTCCAAGGTAGAATGTGAGAAAGACAGACATGGTGTATGCAGCTTAGAGTTGTACATCAAATGATTGGGGTAGTCTAGTATAAAACAGCAATGTTTTCAAGAGAGAGAAAAGAAACATGCACACAGTTACAAGAAATACATGACAGGAAAGACTAATTTTAAATACTAAAATAACACACAATCACTGTAGGCTTGTGTTTCAAGAAATGCTTATACCTCAACGAATACACTAATTTTCATCATCATCAACATCATCTGTCACGAATAACGCCTGTGTAGATCTGTTTCGGTCCCATCTAGCAGTGTACACTTACTTACTGGCTTTTAAGGAACCCGGAGGTTCATTGCCGCCCTCACATAAGCCCTCCATTGGTCTCTATCCTGAGCAAGATTAATCCACTCTCTACCATCATATCCCACCTCCCTCAAATCCATTTTAATATTATCTTCACATCAACATTTCAGCCTCCCCAAAGGTCTTTTTCCCTCAGGCCTCCCAACTAACGCTCTATATGCATTTCTGGATTCGCCCATACGTGCTACATGCCCTGCCCATCTCAAACGTCTAGCAGTCTACACTAATTTTAAATATTTTAAAACAACACACAATCTCTACAGGCCTGTTTCAAGAAATACTTATACGGTACACGGAGTTAGTGGTTTTTTCTGTGCTGAAACGAATTAAATAACAAAATACACCATTCATTTTAGTACTCAGACGTAATTAATTAATTATGGTAATTAGAGTAATAATTCGTATAGGTACCTTTTGAGAACTATGCACAAAGAGAAATTTCATAAAACAGTCAAAAGGTTGTAATTTGCAATGTTTACAAATTTTTCGCATGGAAAAACACACTGTTTTGTTCATTTTAGAAAATAAAGACTTTTCATGTCTTTTTCAGTTCGACATACTGTTAGACATATACCTAGGTAATCAGATTTCCAAAATAAAAAACGGGACACTTATTAAAGTTGACATGAATCAACATTTTATCTAAACATTCATTGTTACTTGTGTTTATATAATGTCGGTGAGCAATTACTTTAAAGTAATAAATACCGGTACTGCATTGTTTACAATAACTACGCTATAATAATTAAGCAAGTACATAATAGAATAGTATGGATACTTGGCTTAAGTCAATGTTGACAATTTTTTATATTGCAACTAGTCTGGATTAATTAGGTTAACTTCTCTGTTTAAAACTACTTAAGGTTAATTGGACCTTACATCATATCTACGTCACTGTATTCTGAACTTGTTTCATAACAAAATTTTTTGCCTCACTATTTTAACATTCTCCATGAAAATCAACTGTACAATCTGCATCATATTTCTTTGATGAGTGAATTTGCTCTAGAAGTGTTGGCCTTTCCATTTTGAAATGAAATTTTGTGATTAATATGGCCGTTATGGTTTTAACTGAAAACTGATTCCTTTTGTCGGACCAAATTGAATTCATCAATGAAAACACTCTTTCTGATGATGCATTGGTACCAGGTATTCCTAACACAAAACTTATAATCTGAATTATGTTTGTAAAACTCTCATAATTTGTAATGTTTCAGTCCACCTCTCTGTAATTTTAATATCACACTCCTTCCAATGTTTAATTTTTGCTCCATATACTGTATGTTCTTCACACGATTCACTTCATTAAATAGGTCATCTTCATCTATCACTTTTTAAATATGAGTGTTAATTTTGGCAATAACTTGAAGACAATTTTGAACTTCAGTCCAAAAAACCATTTGATTATTGATCCGAGTTCTGAGGTATCAATTATCGAACTAATTCATTATGGTGACATCTGATGGAAACAGTATAGATTTATTAATCAATAAAGTAAAAGAAAGAGAAATATTTTAACAATAATTTAGGGAAACGGGACGCCATTTAAAAAAAACAGGACATAAATACTTTCCGAGAGACCATTTCAAAATGACGTCATTATACAGCTCACCTCCCCATTGATATAACAGAAAATGAGGGCCACTGCAGCCCCCTGGAGTCCGTCCAGCAAGATGTCCAGGTAGATGTATAGTTCCTGCCACTGACAGATGCCTGACTGAGGTCGGTACACTGTGATGGCGAAGTGGAGTCCAAACAGGGGCACCAGCACCAAAGTCGCCTTCACTGCTTTTCTGTGTTATACAATTCAGATCAGACACGGTAATTAGTTGTAATCTGTCTACAAATTAACACATACATTTGCCTATTTAAGTTACCGTACATTTTAAGCTCTATCTTCATGTAATTTGTAGTTATAAATTTATATAGGCCTATTTACAATGGATATCAAGTATTTATTTGTAATGAAATCTAAACTTGTGTATATATTTAAAACTCTTCTTTACAAAGATTTATTATGCAAGTCTTGATTCTAGAAAGAGCCTAGTTAAGGACTGTGATGACTTTATCAGGAAAAACACTACAAACCAGTGGCGGTGCGTCAATAAGAGCACAAGAGCACGTAAACACCTTGTTTCTATTAATGCACGACTAGTTTTATCATTTAATACCGTATTGACGTAGTGGAGATGTATAATATCAGAATCGAGTATTTTAAACTTCCCGCATCTTGCATAAACTTCTTATGTAAACTTGGCAACATCCATTCACGTACAAGCCGTGCTCTTTTCGAGATGGTTACAGGAATTTCACGCATGCGCGGGAGAAAATTGTCTTTAGCTGGCCGCTTATGACTCATCAAGAGCACAAAGCATTAAGTGAACATGATGAGTATCTATCCTACAGATGTCAGGTGCATCGGTGCCTATCGTTCACGTGCTATATCTCGAGGAGGAAATTTAAAAGCCCGTAGATGTCAGCATCTGACTGTAGGAACGTTTACTTTACGTAGATGTGTGTACAGTGCTGCTACGAGAGTGTAGTTCGTGAATTACTATACTTCAGTGTCGACATAATAGCATAGTTTGACTTTCAAACACGTGCTGGCTGACTGTGGTGGTGGTATGAATTTAAGTATCTGTATGGTGGTGTATAATATTTAAGAATAATATTTACTGGCATGTATTTATAGCAATCAATCTATGCGAATGGGATTACAGTACTGGTATAGACTATATTGTATCAGTGTGTTGTGAATCAAAATATATTATTGAACACACGCGTTTGTAAATAATGGGACTGTGGTATGTATTCATTTTTAACAAATGTAAACAATGAACTCTGTTCAATGAAATTTGGAACAGTAAAGAACTGGGTAAACTGGCTTACCAGGAAAAATTGGAAATAGAAAGCCTGAGTTTCATTATTATTACTCTTAATATTATTATTATTATTATTATTATTATTATTATTATTATTATTATTATTATTATTATTATTATTATATGTTGTTTTGAATTTACATACGGTTTTTTCGATAGTGAAACATTGGAATCATGACATTTCATATTAGACTAAACGTACAATTTCAAATTCTCTTCGATTTTGGAACCACAAAATTGTGAACACACACAATATTTTATCACGAGCCGCCACTGCTACACACTTTGAAAATTCATGCACTCTATGGGACACTGTGATGGAAAATACAATACTGATCTACACTTTGTGGATCAGAGAAAGAAACTGTCTGGCACGTTATCTTTCAGTATGATTCCATAATTCTAGAGTGTAAACAACAAAGACTCTAATAGCCATTTTTGTCAATATTTCTTAAGTGGTTTCCAAAGCAGGTTGTATTTGTCCCCGGAATGTCCCCAGATTTAATCATTTGATCCCAGATATCCCCGGACTTTCAGTGTTAATTTTTAATATGATTTAATGCTGCTTGCTGTGATAAATTCTGCTAATGCAATTTTGCTGCTTTTTCATGATGCCATAATAAAAAAAAATGAAGATTTCTGTCTAGTCTTCTGTTGTAATCGAAGTTAACTGAGAAACTGAACTCCAGAAAAGAATATAAATTTATTCCACCATCAGTTAAGCGAGTTTTGGGAATCTTTAAAAGTGTTTCTTACGTCACAACAGAATTCTTAGTATCTCTCATGGATTTTATGAAAATGCTGTTGAATATCCCAGTGCTGGGTTATTCATTCACAAGATATCTATGAAATGTACTTATATTGCCGAGACCTCCTCTACAAAGAGACTAATGTGAAGAGACAATCCAGTATTTTTCTTCAAATGAAGATGGACTTGAAATGGATGAAGATAATTTATTTGATGAAATTTTTTTCTTGAAGAAATATGTGACTTCAGAGAAAACGGCAAAGTGGAATGAAGAGATTGTCACTCTTTGCTCAAAAATGGAGTTACATTTTTATTTTTTCTGAAAAAATGATTCCCTGTGCAGAGCTTCAGAAGTTAATTGAACTCTGTGTCTTTCTGAAAGTATCTCACGATACGATCTATGTCTACTCGAAGTGTTCACTAATAACATGTTTTAAAGTCTGCTTCGACCTCAGATACACTGGACTGCAGTAAGTAAGCCCTACAAGTGATCCCCAAGTACCAGGTATATGTATCATGTGGTAAGTACAGTGTCAGTCTGATTTTGCCTAAGTACCAGAAACTGTGGATGGACTTCACCATACAGAATTTTCAGGAAAGTGATAGTGCTTAAGATTAGAAGCCCTGTATAATTGTTATTCATAAACAAATAAAAATACAACATATAACATTTTTAATTTTCATGTAAAATTTTTACCTCGGGTCTAGGACAGATGGCGGTGCACAACTTCTAATCACAAAATTTTGCACTGATATGTCTGGGTTAAGTCCCAAATCTCTACGCAGTGCATATGTCACTGTTGATTGTGATTCGTCCGTCGGATGGGAACATTAAGCCCGGAGGCCCCCTTGGTGCTATTCGACAGGAGTAGGCTACATGCCAGCACCAGGTTTTCCCTTCTCCCTTCCTCATCTTCATCATCATTCTCACCCATTCCCTACACTACACTTACACGAACACTTATGTAGACGCACATCATGTACAGTATGGCCCATCGAAGTGATATACACATTGAAAATGGGTCACAGTCCTGCCATCTATCCGTAATATGCGGAACCCGAATTACGCAAGTGAAATGGGTATGCATTAGACACAGACACACACACATATACATTTTAAATTTTGATATAATATTTTTATTTACTCAAGACTGAAATAATATGTGCAACTAGCATACTGCACATTGCGAATTCATTTCTTTAAGTTGACCATATGCATATTGGTCTGTCTTCAATACCGGTACTGAAGAGGATGGAAGGTTATTGTCCCTCCTCCTGTTTACTTCAGGATCGTTAAAACAAGAAATAGAGCTGAATAGGTAATATCATGGAATGCTTCTCATAGAATTTCGAGAATCACTACGCTATGTGGTGCATTTACCTGTATTGACTGGGTTCGCGGTGATGTGGGGCCCTGAGTTTTATCACCAGGACACGAATTATGTCCACTAAGAAGACCATGTTCACCTGTAACACACACAATCGTCTTTCAGTGATTTCTTTCAGAAAAGAAATTATGTTACTAACTCTTGAATAACATTTACAGCACAAAAGGATACCTACCAATCCTTAGTGAGAACACAGCAGCAAAATTTAATGGTAATTTGTCACATTTTAATAATTCGTCTTTGTTGGACATTAAAGACATTAACCAAATTTCTAAATACTCATGCCTTCTACACAACTGAGGAATTGGTTATGCCTGTAAATTGAATTAATCTACTTGATATGAATTGTACAATCTTGTACAGCTCAGCTAAAATGTCCTTGTAAATTGAATTAATCTGTTTACTATATACTGTATTCTATATTTTTGTATAGCTTGGCTGATGAATTGTGTAAGCTGTAAATTGAATAGTAGTCTGTATAGCTCAACTGATGAATTGTTTATGCTTGTAAATTGAATTAATCTACTTGATATGAATTGTACAATTTTGAATAGCTTAACTAAAATATGCTTTTAAATTGAATTAATCTGTTTACTAAGTATTCTATATTTTTATATAGCTTGGCTGATGAATTGTGTATGCTGTAAATTGAATAATAGTCTGTATAGCTCAACTGATAAATTGTACATGCTTGTAAATTGAATTAACCTATTTGATATGAATTGCACAATTTTGAATAGCTTAACTAAAATATGCTTGTAAATTGAATTAATCTGTTTACTAAGCATTCTATATTTTTATATAGCTTGGCTGATGAATTGTGTATGCTGTAAATTGAATAATAGTCTGTATAGCTTAACTGATGAATTGTTTATGCTGTAAATTGAATAGTAGTCTGTATAGCTCAACTGATGAATTGTTTATGTTTGTAAATTGAATTAATCTACCTGATATGAATTGTACAATTTTGAATAGCTTAACTAAAATATGTTTATAAATTGAATTAATCTGTTTACTCTATTGTATATTTTGTATAGCTTGGCTGATGAATTGTGTATGCTGTAAATTGAATAGTAGTCTGTATAGCTCAACTGATGAATTGTTTATGCTTGTAAATTGAATTAATATACTTGATATGAATTGTATAATTTTGAATAGCTTAACTAAAATATGTTTGTAAATTGAATTAATCTGTTTACTCTATTGTATATTTTTGTATAGCTTGGCTTATGAATTATTGTATATGCTGTAAATTGAATAGAAGTCTGTATAGCTTAACTGATGAATTGTATATGCTGTAAATTGAATAGTAGTCTGTATAGCTTGGCTTATGAATTATTGTATATGCTGTAAATTGAATAGTAGTCTGTATAGCTTGGCTTATGAATTATTGTATATGCTGTAAATTGAATAGTAGTCTGTATAGCTTGGCTGATGAATTGTATAAATTGAATAGCTGTAAAACTGAATAGAAGTCTGTATAGTCTGTATTAACTGATGAATTGTTTATGCTTGTAAATTGAATTAACCTACTTGCTACGAATTATACAATTTTGAATAGCTTAACTAAAATATGCTTGTAAATTGAATTAATCTGCTTACTATGTATTGTATATTTTTGTATAGCTTGGCTGATGAACTGTGTATGCTGTAAATTGAATAGTAATCTGTATAGCTCAACTGATGAATTCTTTACACTTGTAAATTGAAGTAATTTGCATGATATGTATTATCAATTTTTGTATAACTCAACTGTTGAATTGTTTATGCTTTTAAATTGAATTAACTTACTTGCTACGTATTATATTTTATAGCTCAACTGATGAATAATTGTTTAGGTTTATAAATTGAACCATTTGCTTGCTATGTACTGTATATTTTTTCTAAAGCCACCAGCATAGCTCAGTCGGCAGACTCGCTAGCCTGCTGATCTGAAGCTGAACTCAGGCTTGGATTAGATCCCCATTTGGGCTGATTACCTGGTTGGGTTTTTTCGAAGTTTCCCCAGCCATAAGGCAAATGCCAGGTAATCTATGGCGAATTCTCGGCCTCACCTAACTTCATCTCGCCAAAAAATTGTAATCTTGTAAAATTTTGACTTTTTCAACATCTTAAAGCTTTAATACTAATGTAAGATCTATGGAATATAATAAATGAAATGATTTTTATTCCACCATCACTTAAGAACTGCAATTCTTCATACTATTGCATGGGTATAGTGGTAAATGGTAAACGATCATAGAGTCAAGAATAATGAACTCACCAGGAGGCTGAGCAGGCTGGGGACATTGAGCACCCACTCACTGGGGTCTGTGGGCAGTGCCCAGCATTCCTCATCGGCGTCCAATATTCGTAGTAGAGAGTACACCAGGACGGGAAGCACAGGAAATGCTGCACACATGATACATTTGCATCAACTCAAAAGATTTTCACTCAATAACATGACTTGCATGAAAAATGAGTTTTCAAATGTTCTGTTAATGGAGTGCCTTAGCAAATAATATTTTACTGCAAATATCACTTGAAAATTAATATTTCATTGAGCAAATATTCGCTGAATATTAACATTTCTCAGAAAAGTTAATAATTTGATTTTATTACTCACAGAATAGATTTCAAATGAAGGAGTGGCGGTTCCTCAGGGGAGGGAAGGGAGGAACGTCCTCCTCACATTTTTCTTCTTTTGAAAGTCAATACCAAATGAAATATATGCCTTGAAATTCGAGGAAGATTCGATACCTTTTAAGTTCACAGCTATAAGAAAACCTCGGTTGATCGAGTTTTAAACGACGCACACTCATGTGCTGCTAGAAAACTGTGAGAAAGATGCGAGATTGTTTGTGTGGAGGAAAGTCAATCCATTCCTCCTTTACTGCAGTTAACACACACAGACAACAGCGCACTAGCGGCCAGAGAAAGAAGCAGAGTTTTAAAGCAAGTAAATGAACGGTGAGGGAGGAGATCCTCCTCTGAATCAGCGCATGGGCGGGAAATAGAAACCGACTGGTCGTGCAGCAAGCTCGCTACCGCTGCCATCTAGCGATGATGCATTCAACCAGACTATAACACATCTAGGAGGAGGCACATTAAAAACAGTTTTAACGCAAAGCTATGAAAGACATCATACAAACTTTTTTTTAAATTATAAATCAAAATATATTATTCATTGCACTTTATAGAAGCTACTATTCATGGTTTGAAACTTTCGAGGATATCTAAAAGTTGAAGTTAGATTTATATAAAACAAAGAGGAAGTAGTTCTAAGTTAGTATCGCAGATCTTTTTGGCCTCTAAAATTCACTTCCATTCATTTTCTACTGGACAGGACAACGGCCAAGTTGTCAGTTTTGCACAAATATATTTGAAATTGAAAGTACTGCAAACTACATTATTTTAACATAAAAAATTAATTGGCCATCGGCAGCTTTGAACAATAATGGTAGTATGACTTTACAAGAACTGACATTCTTAAAAAGCATGTGATACTGAACTTGTAAAATGTACATGTGGCAACACAGACCACGTGGGTGGGTGCAGTGTTCTCGCTTTCCTAACAGATTATTTCTAATTCCCATTTCCGTAAAACGGTTTCGGTTCTGTGTTAGTAGCTAGTCTCTTCCAACACGTGTGATGCTGTAGTGTGCTCGAAAAATGCTGCGAGGTTGTGAATTTCCTTGTAATTGTTAATTTGTGCAATTATTCAACAATGAATTGAAGTGAAAACATTATATTTTGGACAATTTAGGAAACTCAGTTTACTAAAAAAGATTATTGCTATACAAAAGGGAAGGCCAACCCTAACACTTCCTGGTCTTACATGTATACATGTAGGCTAATTTGTAGCATGTTTCTCTGAAGGTGTCATTTTGCGCTGTTAACGTCTTTCCTCCTCTTAGGAAATATTCAGGAGCCGCCACTGATATGAAGGGCAATATTTTACCCGACAACTATGTATCTGAAATTAATCTCTCGCTCAACAGAAATAATTGTAAATTAATCTCTCATGGAACAGGATTTCAACAGAAAATAATTCAATCAACAGATAATGAAATCTTATTGAAAAAGTAGACCTATTAGTTGGAATGTGACATTTTTGTTGAATAGATATTCATTGAAGATTAACAAGGTAAATTTGAGAATTTTAAATGAAGCAGTAGAGCAAGTGGACAGCTTCAAATACTTGGGGTGTACTATAAGCAGTAACATGAGCTGCTGCCAGGAAGGAGGATAGCAACAGCCAATGAAGCTTTTAATAGAAAAAGAAGCATCTTCTGCGGAAAAGAATTAAGGAAGAAACTGAAAATATTTCACTGTACTCACAAATAAAAGAAAACCGTCTCATTGGCCTTTATAGTTTTATATAGAGCATTTCTTTGCATTCTGTGCAGGCAAGCAACCAGGGGCGGATGCAAGGGGGGGATTAAGGGGATATATCCCCTCCCGAAATTTTTAGAAAAATACGAAACAAGAAACAAAAATAATATTAATTTTAATTCGTGAATGTATATAGGAATTAGAGAGTTTTCCACGTAAATTCTCTTTGCTTACTTACTTACTGGCTTTTAAGGAACCCGTAGGTTCATTGCCGTCCTCACATAAGCCCGCCTTTGGTCCCTATCCTGAGCAAGATTAATCCAGTCTCTACCATCATATCCTACCTCCCTCAAATCCATTTTAATATTATCGTCCCATCTATGTCTCGGCCTCCCCAAAGGTCTTTTTCCCTCCAGCCTCCCAACTAACACTCTATATGCATTTCTGGATTCACCCATACGTGCTACATGTCCTGCCCATCTCAAACGTCTGGATTTTATGTTCCTAATTATGTCAGGTGAAGTATACAATGCGTGCAGCTCTGCGTTGTGTAACTTTCTCCATTCTCCTGTAACTTCATCCCTCTTAGCCCCAAATATTTTCCTAAGAACCTTATTCTCAAACACCCTTAATCTCTGTTCCTCTCTCAAAGTGAGAGTCCAAGTTTCACAACCATACAGAACAACCGGTAATATAACTGTTTTATAAATTCTAACTTTCAGACTTTTTGACAGAAGACTAGATGACAAAAGCTTCTCAACCGAATAATAACAGGCATTTCCCATATTTATTCTCTTTGCTAAAATGTTAAATTCCAAGAAATGCAGGAAGACAAACACAGCGTTTTTACTTCAAGACAGAGAGTCATGAAGAGTATTTTAGCCTTTTAATTTTCCTTCTCTTCTTAGACTATTTCATTAGTCAGCTCAAGGACAGGTTTTTTTAATCATAAGGGAATCCTAAAATCCATACAAACTTTTCTACCTAAAAACATAGTGCAGCATCAGATGAAGATTTAGAAATGCTGTTGAGGCTATAGTAAATCAGTGGCCCAATTATGTTGATGCATCACCAGAGTCTTTCTTCAATGAACTGAGGATGCAGAGAAGAAATTTCCTTGAACAGAAAAATCTTCACCTAATACCTACTGATTTTGTATCATCTTTGAACAGGTGCAATGAAATTATTTTTCCCTGCACTCACAAGGCGCTGAACTTCTCTGCACGTTGCCTGTAACTACAGCAACACCAGAACGGTCGTTCTCAACATTGCGGTATTTGAAGACTTACTTGAGGAGCAGATGGGAGCAGACAGATTAAATGTACTGGCCTTGATGTATATACATAAAAATTAGAAATTAAAGCTCATGAAGTGCTGGATGAAATGTCTAAGAAGCCTCGTCGCCTTCTTCTGTAAATGTCATTCTGTCATTGTTTTTGTATTGCAGCCATTGTAAATGTTAAAATTAAAAAATTATAGTTTATTCAACAACGCTCGCAATTGCCGAGGTTATTATGAGTGTCGCCGGTGTGCCGGAATTTTTTCTCTCAGGACTTCTTTCACATGCCAGTAAATCGACTGATATGAGGCCTGTCGCATTTAAACACACTTAAATGCCATCGAGCTGGGTTGGGGTAGAACCCACAACTTCGAGCACAGAAGGCTATACCGACTACGCTACTCAGGCCAACTTGTATACGTTTGTGACTCGGAAACAAATTGTGAGTCTATAAACATATTTCTCATTACTCCATTTTTACTATCTCCTCAAATCCCTCCCCAAAAAAATCCTGCGTCTGCCCCTGCAAACAACTATCAGCATTCGGTACGGTACCGCAGTATTGTTTACTGCAAAGCATCTGCATAGAAAACGAGGAAATGCTCTGTATGTAGGTCATCTCGCTTTCAGTTTTGATTTGTGAATATGTAAACAACGTTTTTAATTGTATTAATTTTCAATATCCACTGAACTTACCCCAGCCAATAACATAAAACAAGACAAGACTTCTCTCCTCAGCAAATGCAGCTGAGATGAGACGATGGAGGTAGAAGCCTTCACAAAACATCCACATGTAATTGGTGAGACGGAAGTACTTCGTGAGCAGAAGGATTATTTTACAATACGGACCATTCTAAGAAAAAACAAAAAACAAATAGGCCTAATTCAACATGAGTCTTCAATGAATTAAATATACATACAATGTAAGTAGTTTTTCAAGTCATATTTTTTTAATCAGAAAGGTTTTTCGTGTGCTGAGTTACGGGAATCCATAACTATGGGAAGAGAATATTTTCCACATACAGGTATTAAATCACATTGAAATAGTTTCATGCTTTTGAAAAAAGCTGCACCACATTCTTATACTGTACCTACATATATACTATACATTACATTACATTACATTACATTACATTACATACATACATACATACATACATACATACATACATACATACATACACCCACACCTGTGGAGTAACGGTCAGTGCGTCTGGCCGCGAAACCAGGTGGCCCGGGTTCGAATCCCGGTAGGGGGAAGTTACCTGGTTGAGGTTTTCTCCGGGGTTTTCCCTCAACCCAATACGAGCAAATGCTGGGTAACTATCGGTGTTGGACCCCAGACTCATTTCACCGGTATTATCACCTTCATATCATTCAGACGCTAAATAACCTGAGATTTGATACAGTGTCGTAAAATAACCCAATAAAATAAGTACATACATACAAGTGTTCTGTCCATGGGCAGGTCTTTCATTGCAAACCCAGCATTCTTAAATCTTTCCTATTTTCTGCTTTCCTCTCAGTCTTCGCATATGATCCACATGTAGGCTATATTTTCTCAGAAGCCCTTAAAATTTTTACAAGCTATAGCTCCTTCACAGAGACCCAAGAAGTGAAATTCATAGAGAAAATTGTAGCTGTCCTCATAATAGTCGTAATTACAGCAATGTCTTTAAGCCAAATTTATTAGTTACCTAGGCCTACTTCATGTAAACTTTCTGTAGTTGGTATTTTATTTACCTGTATTCCAATACTTTAATATGAAAATCCGTTTTATGTTACAAAATCTTTTTAATTTAGCTTTTCAGGTATTGTGTCACTTTCGATGGTTGGGTTGCAACCCATGGATTCAAATTCAAATCTCGTAGAAGGCTAGCGATTTTTCAAGGAAGATAAATATCCTTAACTTACTTCCTTTAAAAGGGAAATAAAAGGGTGCGTCCTACATAATAGATGTATTGATTCTATTTACGCAGCTCTCTAAAATGTTTTTCCTTGGTTACAGAAATGCAAAAATATAGTTCTCTTATCTGATTCCAAAACTGCAATCCAGGCAGTTAGTACAACTACTTTTGCTAAATCAGAAAACGTTAAGGAAATTCATTGCATGTTAAGGCAGATTCAAAATTTAAATAAGACCTTAGTTCGACAATGGATTCCAGCTCGTTGTGGAATATATGGTAATGAGAAAGCCAAGAAAGGAACTAGAATAAATGTACTGGTAAAGAAGAACTACAGTTTTTCATATGAGTCCATAAAACGAGTTGTCAAAAGGAAAATTAACAGCAATTACCACACTAATTCTCCAAGTGAACATCAGGAATTATATTTTTTAGTTCAGTATAATATTTCATTGTTTATTTTCACTTTCAAGTGTCAATTTGTTATATAATTTTTGCTGTATGACTTTCTGGATAATTAATTTCGATGAATGGAATGATAACTGAAGGTTTTTGAGTTATTGGATTGTTGTACCTTTTTTCGCTATGTAGTTTTTGAGTTATTGGATTGTTGTACCTTTTTTCGCTATGTAGTTTTTGAGTTATTGGATTGTTGTACCTTTTTTTCGCTATGTAGTTTTTGAGTTATTGGATTGTTGTACCTTTTTTCGCTATGTAGTTTTTGAGTTATTGGATTGTTGTACCTTTTTTCGCTATGTAGTTTTTGAGTTATTGGATTGTTGTACCTTTTTTCGCTATGTAATCTGTTTTTTTCATTATCAAGGATTCCCACAGTGCGAAGAAATCCACTGAAAGACTATTTTCTTTGTGAAGAGACTGTAGATGTTTAATACTTTGGTGTATTTCAGAAATTCTTCTACATGTGTAAGTATTAGCAGTGATTGCTTGTATAGCAGATTTAGAATCGCTTAAGATGACAATTTATTGAAGGATTTTAAATGGTAAAAAAGTTGTTTTAATGCAGAATTGCTCCAGTTTCACTACCAAAATGGGTTGAGTTTGATCCAAAAGGACGTAAAAAGAAAAGTTTATTATATTATATTCCTGCACCCACTTCATTGTCAGAATTATCCTTTCTTGGAACCATCTGTGTAAATGTGTACCCATTCTGTGTCGGGAAATTTTTTGTGTATTGTTTCTAAGGCTATTTTTTTTTTCAAAAGATGCTGTTTTCGTCCTGTTTTTTAATTTGTTTTATCAACTTTATATGATATGGTATGGTATGGTATGGTATGGTATGGTGTACCGTACTTTTGTTCTATTAATATGATACAGTGGTAAGGGTAGTTTTTCTGTTTCTCGGCTCTAGTAGTAGGCTATATTCTTCTTTTACATGTTTCACCTTCTGTAAAAATCCTTTTTAAGTTTCCAGAAATCTTGGAATATCTTTATAAATTCTCCAGTAGTCTACATTAGGCATACAAAGACTTAGAATTTCAATCTTATTATAAATACAGAAGACATACAGCAAAAGTATTAAACTGAAGCTAAATATTACCATTACTATCACCACCATTATTACCAATAACTTACCTTCAAAAATGGTCATTTTGACTTTTTCCTACATGATTGCTATAAAGATTATGAAACTTACTGTACACCGGCAAGAGAAAAGTCCAAGAATAAATGCGAATAGTGTGATAAGAAAAATACTATTAGTAGGTTTAGGTGTAGAACCAATGTATTGGTACAGTCTACTCCTTCATCTTGCCTTTGCAGAACTTTTCTCATACCTAGGTGTTTTATATTTCCAGTTATTATATTTTATTGATTAAGAAATATAGCGATTAGAAAATTGAGCAGAAAGCTGAACAAACAACTACGAAATTGCTGTGATAACTACGTAAAAATACTGAAAAAAAGAATCTTAGGTATTATAATCGTATTAATTTCGAAATGAAATGAAAGTCTTGTAACACCTTTCATACTTAAGATAGAACTTAAACTTTTTTTACAGACTAAAATGTACCTCTTTCAGGATGGATTTCTGACCATGGTCATCATCATCGTATGCTGTCAGCATGACTCCAGTTTTGAACCATATTTCAAAGATGGCGTTGAACAAGAGGGAAGAGAAGAGATTCTTGTGAAGTGCGATTCGGTGGCCGTGCAACTGTCTGAAAAGGAAAGTAAGATGTTAAGTACAATAGTTGGTATGTTACACCAGTATTTGTACTGATAAAATAATTAATACAGTTTCTGGTGATTTGTACATTATAACTTCATTCATGTGGGCTAATTGCACACAATACTATTATGAATGTAAAAAAAAAAAAAAAATTGAAGAAAGAAAGAAAGAAAGAAAGAAAGGTAGAAAGAAAGAAAGAAGGAACGATAGAAAGAAAGAAAGAAAGAACGATAGGAAGGAAGGAAGAAAGAAAGAAAGAACGATAGATAGAAAGAAAGAAAGAAAGAAAGAACAATACATAGAAAGAACGATAGAAAGAAAGAAAGAACGAAAGAAAGAAAGAAAGACCGATAGAAAGAAAGAAAGAAAGAAAGAAAGAACGATAGATAGAAAGAAAGAAAGAAAGAAAGAAAGAAAGAAAGAAAGAAAGAAGAAAGAAATAAAAAGAAAGAAAGAAAGAAAGAAAGAAAGAACAATAAAGAAAGAACGATAGAAAGAAAGAAAGAACGAAAGAAAGAAAGACCGAAAGAAAGAAAGAAAGAAATAAAGAAAGAACGATAGAAAGAAAGAAAGAAAGAAAGACCAATAGAAAGAAAGAAAGAAAGAAAGAAAGAAAGAAAGAAAGACACACGAAAAACACCCCAACGATATTCTCAACAATAAACTAAAAACACATACACTCTTTGAAACTAAGAAAGAACGCACCCAACAGGAAACAACAAAGGTGAAACAACGACCAGTTCTGAAGATGACCCATAAATAGGTCGAAACATGTTAACAAGGTACGTTAGAATTTAACACAAGAAAGTCTTATCATACATATTCCGAAAGAAAGAAATAACGATGGAAAGAAAGAACGATAGAAAGAAAGAAAGCAAGAAAGAAAGAACGATAGAAAGAAAGAAAGCAAGAAAGAAAGAACGATAGAAAGAAAGAAAGAAAGAACAATAGAAAGAAAGAAATAATGAACGATAGAAAGAATGAAAGAAAAAAAGAAATAACGAACGATAGAAAGAAAGAACAAACGATAGGAAGAAAGAAAGAAAGAAAAAGAAACAAAGAAAGAGAAAAAGAAAGCGAAAGAAAGAACGAAAGAAAGAAAGAAAGAAAGAACGATGGAAAGAAAGAACGAACGATGGAAAGAAAGAACGAAAGAAAGAACAAAAGAAAGAAAGAAAGAACAAAAGAAAGAGAGAAAGAACGATGGAAAGAAAGAAAGAAAGAAAGAAACGAATGAAAAACGAAATAAAGAAAAAAAGAACGAAAGAAAAAAGAAAGATATGTAGAAAAAGAAAGGGGGAAAGGAATAAAGGAAAAAAAGAACAAACAAACAAAGAAAAAATGAAAGGAATACAAAAAGGAAAGAAAAGAGAAAGAAAGAAAAGAAAGAAAGAGGGTAAAAAAATATAACAATCAATAAGAGATAGAGAGGCACCGATAAAGTTCAGTCAGCTAAGATGTTTGCCTGCTGATTGGAGTTGCGTTCAGGAGTGTGTTCGATTCCCGCTTGGGCTGATTGCTGGTTGAGTTTTTTCCGAGTTTTTCCCCAACCGTAAGGCTAATGTTACGTAATCTATGGCGAATCATCGGCCTCATTTCGCTATCAATCCCATCGATGCTAAATAACCTCGTAGTTGATACAGCGTCGTTAAATAACGAAGTAAAAAAAAATAAATAAGACACAGACTATTTAAATATTTTGATGTGTAACTAAAAACAAAAGCTTATTTATTTGAATATTTCCTTCTAAGTTTTCCTCTGCATTCTTTCTGTATTGACTCTCGCATTTTTATTTTATGCTTCTTTATCTTTCTCCCATTCTATCTTTCTGTTTGTTATTTATAATATCTGTAAGTCTCTCTATCTCCCTTTAGCCATTTCTTTATTCTTCTTATCTTTTTTCTTGCCTTATTTCTTTCTTTCTTCCTTCCTTTTGATTACAATACGAATTCTAAAGAGAAACCAAAGAGAAAGTGTTCTGATGCTGCAAGAAATTTGCGTTTTAATAGTGTGTTTTTTTTAGTTGGTCATTTTACGACGCTTTATCAACTGTTATGGTTATCTAGCATCTGAGTGATATGAAGGTAATAATGCCAGTGAGATAAGTACAAGGTCCAGCGCCGAAAGTTACGCAGCATTTGTTCTTAATGGTTGAGGGAAAACCCCGTAAAAAACCTCAACCAGGTAACTTGTCCCAACAAGGATTCGAATCCAGAGCCGCTGGTTTCACAGACAGACGTGCTAACCTTTACTCCATAGCGGTGAATCTATAATTGTGTTAAAATGATGGGAGATTTAAGAATTAATTTTCGAAGAGAAAAATGTAGGTCTATGTTAGACAGTAGATTTTTTGACACAGGCTACGTAAGACATCAGTTTTATTTTTAAGATATACAGGGACATCATTTTATTTTTACTTCAATTTTTATTGTATCTGAGTTTTTGAATGTACTTCACTCCCACCCCTTCTACTAATGAAGTTCAACCATCCTCCACACAGATCCAAGACCGCATATAGTCATAGTAGCCATACGGTCTTAGTAAACAGTACGTTCCAAAAATATGTTCGCGTTTTACAGTGACGAAAGGGCTTTCAATATTGAATCATTTTCACATAGGTAGGCCTACTGTCGTCCATTTGCCTACGTCGCATCCCGGTTTCCCCCACCTGCTTCTATTCGCCTCTCTGTAAAGACTAGTGGCTGAGCTGTCCTAGCTCTTTTCTAAGAATATTAATTTTTGTTAGGAATTGGACGTCTACGTAATATTATATTGTATTGTATTGTATTTATTAACATTCCATGGTATTCATACATGCTTACAGCTAGAATATGGAACAAGTCAAAAAACTTAATACTATTATAAAATCTTAATTTATAGTCACAGTCTAGATGAAATATATACAGACGAGATTTACAATATACTCGTAGTCTACTAGTACAACACATAGTTTTAGTATCAATTTCATGAAGTGTTATTGAATGTCATGAATTCACCTACAGAATAGAAGGCGTGAGAAATTAGGTACTTCTTTAATTTGGCCCTAAATAATTTTATGTTTTGAGTTTAATTTTTTATATCGATAGGAGGCTATTAAAAATTTTTACTGCCATATAACGCACTCCTTTTTGATAGCACGATAGACTTGCCGATGGAGTATGAAAGTCATTTTTTTGACGTGTATTTATGCTATGAACTGTTGAATTAGTTACAAAGTTTTCACGATTACATACGAGGAAGACTATTAATGAAAAGATATACTGACAAGCCATGGGCATTATTTGTAGTTTTTTGAAAATAGTCCTACACGATTCCCTAGATTTGGCACCTACTATTATTCTAATTACTCTTTTTTTGTAATAGAAATATATTGTTACTGTCTGTGGAATTTCCCCAGAATATTATTCCAAAACTCATTCCATACAACTGCTTAAAATAACTGAAATAAAAGGGCCTAGATACGTAATTAACTGTCACGTGATTCCCCCCCCCCTCTTTCTACGATCCTGCGACATAACCACTTGGACAGACAGTAGATAGCATGTCTGAGTAATTGTATCTTTTCGGATCGGACAGAAGTGAAGATTGAATTTACAATACGTAAGGTACAGAATTATTTCAACATGAGTTACTAGTACGAAGGACGAAACTGGTAATTGGAATTAGGTACAATAGTCTATAGTGCGATAATATGCACATTAGATCTGAAGCCTGAAATGAACGGCCACCATTTTAAAAAATGTGTTTAAATATCCATATTATGATTATTTTTCAATTTAACTTCATTCTATATAGTGTAAGCTAATGTGCTGTAGACAGTATAATATACACTGCATAATGAATACGTCCACATGGAAAGCTCAGTTCGTGAATAAAAACACTCATTGTTAATACTGTACTGTATTTTGATTAAACAAAAACCCAATGAAAATTATCAAACACAAAAGCGTGATATTTCCTAGTAAATGGATTGGAAAAATCATGTTAAAGAAATTACCCCCAAACTAAATTCAGCTTGTTTTGCTATTAGATCTATGCAAAAGATAGTAAATATCAATACCTTAAAAACAATATACTTTGCATACTTCCACTCGGTAATGAGTTCTGGAATAATATTCTGGGAAATTCTACAGATAGTAACAATATATTTCTATTACAAAAAAAGAGTAATTAGAATAATAGTAGGTGCCAAATCTAGGGAATCGTGTAGGACTATTTAAAAAAACTACAAATAATGCCCATGGCTTGTCAGTATATCTTTTCATTAATAGTCTTCCTCGTATGTAATCGTGAAAACTTTGTAACTAATTCAACAGTTCATAGCATAAATACACGTCAAAAATGACTTTCATACTCCATCGGCAAGTCTATCGTGCTATCAAAAAGAGTGCGTTATATGGCAGTAAAAATTTTTAATAGCCTCCCTATGGATATAAAAAATGAAACTCAAAACATAAAATTATTTAGGTCCAAATTAAAGAAGTACCTAATTTCTCACGCCTTCTATTCTGTAGATGAATTCATGACATTCAATAACGCTTCATGAAATTGATACTAAAACTTTGTGTTGTACTAGTAGACTATATTGTAAATCTCGTCTGTATATATTTCATCTAGACTGTGACTATAAATTAAGACTTTATAATAGTATTAAGTTTTTGACTTGTTCCATATTCTAGCTGTAAGCATGTATGAATACCATGGAATGTTAATAAATACAATACAATACAATACAACTACTTTTCTTCCTCCTATAGGCCTACCTAGTAAAGAGATTTGTTTGTAGGCTATATTACGCCAGTATCATCGAACTCCAGTCGTGGAAGGGGGTAGTAAACTGTGTTTTCAGTTCTCAACAAAGTATAGCCAGGTTAATATTAGAAATGTTAGTAAAAATAAAATTATGTCTCTGTATAATGATCAAAGCTCGGATCTTGGGGACTTGTGTCGTGTGCTTGAGTAAGGTTACAGGCATAACGTACACAAAGCTCACGCTGCAAGTGCTCAGGGACAGTCGTTTGTACTAAGAAAGCGGTCACATCGAATGGCAAGAAGACGAAAGAATAAACTGTGTCACGTCGAAGCCAATGACATTAAGAGAATTACAGGTAAACGGTCTGTTTGAGGAAATAGAAAATACGTGTTATTCGAATGGGTGTTATGGAAGTTTGAAAATGCATTTCTTAAATTTTAGGTACAGAATTTCGTGGAGGAATTCTGAGGAGATACATTATTTTCTTCTAATGCAGAGTTTATATCTTGTAAGTTGTACCACACATAAACTAGAGCTGAAACGGGCATTCATTGAAAGACATTGCAGTCCTTTAAATTGATGGAGAATTTGTCCATAGCCATGGATCAAGTCGTAGAGGGACCTTCCTAGTAGTGATACACTAATTGAAAACTATTTGCGAGAAAAATTTAGGATATACTTATCTTTCTCAGATACGAGATCTGCTGAAAATCGAACAGGAAACAGTGACAGTGAAATATTCAGTATTTTATTTAGGCCCAAGACTTTATAATAAAATTTCAAACCATTTTCAAATTTGAAATTTTTTAAAATTCAAACTTTTAAAAAGAATTTTGTAAAATTATCCATGATATATAATAGTAACAAATGTACTTTTTTACCTTTTATTTCTATCGACTATATTCATGTTTTTATCGAATATCACTGGCTTCTGTCGGATTGTCAATTTATATTAAATGTGTATTTTTTCTCTCGTTTTCCTTTCTTCTTTATTCTTGCTCTTGTGTTGTACTTATTGGTTTGAATTAAGTTACTTACTGTATTTAGTAAACTGTCCTTGTAAATTTTATGTTATATTATTCACTAAGACCACACCGTACACGAGCCTGACTCTTACGGTAGTGGCTAGAAACATTTTTATTTTATAAATGCAATTTGTACTCACTAGGTAGCTAGTTAAAATGAATAAAATAAAAAATTAAAGTTTGCTCCCGTCACTTCATGTGACGTGGAAATAAGTTTCCTTCGTTTCAAATCATGTTTAACTAACAGACGAAGAATTTATGGGTTCGAAAATCTTCGAATGCATGTAGTCATACACTGTAATGAAATGTACAGAGCAGAACTGTAAATTTGATGTATTTTGCATGTTTATTTATATATATGCTATAAAATTAGATGTTTCAACCTATCATAATATTATCATTATGTTGTTCCAGCCAGGAACCACTTTTATAGCAGACCTGACAGTACCTCCGTGCTGGAAGCGGGAGTTTGTTGACATTGAAGTCCGGTCGCTTAGCCACGTTCAAAGACACAAGTCCCCAACTTCCGAGCTTTGATAATGATAACGAAAAAGTATATGCAAATTTTTTGTTTGCATTAATTCGATCTACAATCGACAACAGCGCTGCGTCATACGATTGATGTTCTCTTAAAGTTATGGAGCTATGCGACTTGCCTGTAAATGTTGAAGATGAGTAGTGCAGGCAGCAGGGCCACGGCAGTGACGGCGTAGGCGGCCACGCTGAGGTGCAGGCGTCGCTCCAGGATGCCGTGCACACTGCAGGATGTGTAGTCAGTCCACTGCACGCTAGCGTTTTGCGGGTGCCCGCGCCAATGACCGTCCTGTTCACACCATTTGGTCACCGACACTGTAAAAATAAATAAATAAATAAACAAACAGAAAAAAATAATGTTTTCCCCCAGTTTAACCACCCTGTAGCACTTTCTCTATCGGTCTATGATCTATGGCAGTGGTTGTCAAACTTACTAGTACTGCAGAACATGGTTTCATATACAGAAGAATTCCTCTTAATCGGCACCAAACGGACCAAGCTAGTTTCGGATACGAGATTTTGCTGGAAAATTGAATAAATACCGTTATATACAAAAAAAAAAGTTCGGATTTCATGGAGACAAATGTTGGAAACTGCATCCATGTGAAGCTTATTTCTCTATCATGTGTTTATAACTGAATAAACATAAAACTGTGTGGGTTTTCCTTATTAAAACACAAAATACAAATACACTGATTCTAGGTTAGAATATTCACTGAAAATTAAAGTTCATGAGAACTTTCTAATGTGGCAACACTGACGGCACGAACATAACTAAATAAACATAAAAACTGTGTGGATTTTCCTTATTAAAACACATCATACAATACAAATAATACACTAATGTTTGGTTGAAACATTAATTGAAAATGGAAGTTCGTGCGAATTTCTAATGTGGCAACAATGACAATCCGAACATAACTAAATGAACATAAAAAATGTGTGGATTTTCCTTATTAAAACACATCACACAATACAAATAATACACTAATGTTTGGTTGGAACATTAATTGAAAATGGAAGTTCGTGCGAATTTCTAATGTGGCAACAATGACAATCCGAACATAACTGAATAAATATAAAAACTGTGTGGATTTTCCTTATTAAACACATCACACAATACAAATAATACACTAATGTTTGGTTGGAACATTAATTGAAAATGGAAGTTCGTGCGAATTTCTAATGTGGCAACAATGACAATCCTAACATAACTAAATAAACATAAAAACTGTGTGGATTTTCCTTATTAAAACACACCACACAATACAAATAATACACTAATGTTAGGTTTGAACATTCATTGAAAATGGAAGTTCGTGTGAATTTCTAATGTGGCAACAATGACAATCCGAACATAACTAAATGAACATAAAAACTGTGTGGATTTTCTTTATTATAAAACATAACACAACACAAAAATACCCACTAATTATTCTAGGTTCGAATATTCACTAAAAACTAAAGTTCGTGCGAACTTCCTGATATGGCAAAACTGAAGGCCCAGACAGTGGCAATGTAGCAGATTTAAACTTTTTTTTTTGGCCCAGTCAAAAGTGCCGTTATTTTGATACCGGTATTGCCGGTTATTTGGGTGCCGGTTACGAGGGATTCTACTGTATCAGTATTTCCGCGAACCCCTTCAAAGTTGTCAGTGGAATGATGGGTAGGTTAGATTTTGAGGTTAATATTAAGTGAATAAGAGTAGTGATATTTCTGTTACATTTCCAAAATTGAATCTATATTAACTGTATATTAACAAAACGTATATAACATAATACTGTCCTGAAAAAAAATATATAACCTTCATCAATATGTTAGAGCTGAGTTGATATTAAAAATAATAAAGTAAAACAATACTCTGATTTCAATACATTCTTTGTCTAATATTCTTGTACAGAAAAAGAAATCAAGTTTCCCTACTTCAGTGAGAATGATAGAATAGTACATTATGCAACTAGCCTATAATGATAGTAATTAAGAAAGCGAGTATGGATGTTTATGAAACGAGCGCAAGCGAGTTTCATAATTTTCATACGAGCTTCTTAATTACCATTGTAGGCGAGTTTCATACGACTTTTTATGCTCGACCATATTTCTAACTCGAAATTACCGGTATTCAGATGTATACATTTTATTTGTATCTGACAAGATCGGAAGTGACCTTGTTCTAGGTCGTGAATTGTGAGATGTGCGCAGACGCGAAAGTATTGATTTTTTCCGAGGAACAATAATGTCATTGACCTTGATGTATAATCCCGTTAAACTTTATAATATTATAATATTATAACCTTGATTATTGAATTCGACATTGAAAAACGAGATGACAAATTGAATTTATTTGAATATTATTTACAATTAACGCTAATTATTATAGTAACAAAACATAACCATCTGCGACAGTATTGGATTTCAGCCTCCGTGACTTTTCGCTAATTCTCTTTCGATTGCATATCTGAGAATAATCGATACTTGCGGTTTTATAACGGTACAAAGCTGACTTCTCATTGGCTGAACACATGTAAGCTGAGTTATCATTGGCTGAAGACCTGTACTTTAATGAGTAGGTGTACTTTAATGACATGCATTAAAGGACTGCTACCAGGTGTATAATTACTACATTTCGGCATGGTCGAGCATAAATGTTTTTTTTTGTGATTAAAACATCTTCATATTTAGGATCAACGTTAGCCATCTTTAATATCAAGTCTGCCGCCTCATTTGGTCTACTCGTTTTTTTAAGAGTTTTGATATATTAAAGAGCAGAAAGTGCCTGCTCACACAATTAAGTCGTGTAAACGGAATTCAATGTTTCAACGCTCTATCTAAGCGTTCTTTATGTTTCGCATGAACTTTCAGCCAAAAATAAAAAAGCTGACAAATGTTTTTTTCGAAAAATATCATTACAGTCTAGTATATACCATCACGAAGCTTGAGTTGTTGAGGGTACTAGGAACAATAGATTGTGCCGGTACTATTTCGCATTGTCTGTGTTGAGGCGATAGTAGCGATCCTAGTGGTTAGCAACTATCTATGGATGCATATTCCCTACGTATTGAGCTTCGTGAGTGTATATACTAGACTGTGGTATCACAGAATAACTCAACAAACTGATCTTCCTTTTTTCAGTGAGATTGTGAGTCTCCATACTGATAAAGCGAATTTTCATCAATATATTGTTAGAATGAGGAACCGGAAAATAATCTCTGAGTTCATCTTCGTCCATAATATTATGAGTCGCGGACCTCCAGAATGAGCTTCAGGGACCACCGGGGGTCCGCGGACCCCACTTTGAGAATCACTTTTTTTTTATATATAATACAAATAGTCTGAATATTCTGTGATGCCTATTAGTTTATATTATTCACATACTGTATAGGATGGAAGACTGTTAACAAATTTCTCTACACCATAATATGTAAGTGCCAAAAGAAAACTGTGTTGTTAAAATGTACAAAGACCCTTAAGATTTCCTTGATGATGCAAACCTTTAGTTTTTGTAGAGATATAAGTACCTAATTTATTTTGTTCGACGAGAGTCAAGAAGTTACATATTTTAAATGAGAAATAACACAGAACTTACGTCTTTTGTACAAAATAACACCGAAATGAAGCAAATTTGAAACCGAAATTTAAGATTTTTATTCGCCGTTAAATGGGACCCCTACTCATAACACTATAATTACTAGGGCTAGGATTTTGATGACCTATAAATCATGAAAAAAGTCCTAAAAACAATGCTTTTATGACCTAAAAATCTTTCAAAAATGCCCTTAAAAATGCCCTAAAAATTGATCTTACATAATTGGCTTAGTAGGAAAAGCGGTTTTGTACTAAATATTTGGACTAGTAATTAAATTAAATTTTACATCATTTTTCTAAGTAGTACACTTTAATTAATTATTTTACCTGATGTAGTTTCCATGTATGATCGTTCACCTCTGCTTCGGCTTGTGGACGTGAGGTCAGCAGTCAGCTGGTCGGTCTTGGCCCTTCATGGGCTGTAGCGCCATGGATTTACTTTACTTTTAGTTTTCATATAGTCTACCACAAGGCCACTATTATCCGGAATTAGCAGTTATAGAGGGGTATATATTGAAGGGGTGGTTGGACTGATCCATTACGTGGGGTGTACTATGTTAAAATGGCAATATTTGTGTAGAAAAACGATTAAAGTATTATACAAAATAATGGGTATTAATGGACAAAATATGTAAAGAAAATATCAAAGGAAATAAACATTATTTTACATTAATAATGGGGATTTATGGCCAAAATTAAGTGAAAATGCCTAAAAAAAATGACAGAATAAAACAAAAGATGCTCTTATGAGTTGAAACAGGCAAAAAATACAAAAAAAATGCCCTAACAAATATGTCTTAAAACACTCAGTTTATCACCAAAGCTTTGAACTTGGGGACTTGTGTCTTTGAACGTGGCTAAGCGATCGGACTTCAACGTCAACAAACTCCCGCTTCCAGCACAGAGGTACTGTCAGGTCTGCTATAAAAGTGGTTCCTGGCTGGAACAACATATTGATAATATTATGATAGGTTGAAACACGTAATTTTATAGCATATATATAAATAAACATGCAAAATACATCAAATTTGCAGTTCTGCTCTGTATATTTTATTACAGTGTATGACTACATGCATTCGAAGATTTTTCGAACCCATAACTTCTTCGTCTGTTAGTTAAACATGATTTGAAACGAAAGAAACTTATTTCCACGTCACATGAAGTGACGGGAGCGAACTTAAAATACTGAATGTTTTCACTGTCACTGTTTCCTGTTCGATTTTCAGCAGTTGCTAGCTGATCTCGTATCTGAGAAAGATAAGTATTCTAAATTTTTCTCGAAAATAGTTTTCAATTTCTATGTCACTACTAGGGAAGGTTCCACTACGACTTGATCCATGGCTATGGACAAATTTTCCACCGATTTAAGAGACTGCAATGTCTTTCAATTAATGCCCGTTTCCAGTCTTTAGTTTGTGTGTGGCACAACTTACAAAATATAAACTCTTCATTCGAAGAAAATAATGTATCTCCTCAGAATTCCTCCACGAAATTCTGTACCTAAAATTTAAGAAATATATTTTCAAACTTATATAATACCCATTCGAATACCACGTATTTTCTCGTTCCTCTAACAGACCGTTTATCTGTAATTCTCTGAATGTCATTTGCTTCGACATGACACAGTTTATTCGTTCGTCTTTTTGCCATTCGATGTGACCACTTTCTTAGTAAACACGACTGTCCCTGAGCACTTGCAGGGTGAGCTTTGTTTACGTTGTACCTGTAACCTTACTCATGCACACGACACACAAGTCCCCAAGTTCCGAGCTTTGTTTATCACATAAGATATAAATACTAAAGCGGCTCGGCTTCTGGCTTACTAGGAAAAAGATGCAATTTCATCAAAATCCTAGCCCTAATAATTACCCTCCGCCGTATCTTCTCCTAAGCCTACTGGTACTCACGCTCGCAGTTGTGTTCGGTGCCGAAGCGGATGTAGGTGGGGCATGGTCGCTGCCAGCTGGCGTGAGGCGCTGTATCTGGCCAGCACAACCACCCATCCCAGTTGCTGGGGCACCAGTCACTGCCTGCAACACGGAAACCAGCACAGGGTGACCAGCGAATAAGGAGTAATAAGAATGGACACTGGGCGAGCTTCGCAGCTCTGTTTTTTTGTGCGCATGCGCTAAGTTAGAGTTTGATTCCACTTTCAAACGCTAGAGGTCAGTATAGTCGAGCACCAGCGAATGGTGGAATAACAAATTCCTATTCGCTGGCAAGTTTGCTAAAAGTATTTCTGCTGTCGGTTGCTGGTGCGATATGAGCGCCAACTCTAGGGAAAAGAGGCAGAACCTCACGCTGTTGCCGGTACAGCTGGTTTGAAGGTCATTGAAATAAATCACTTCTACATTAGAGGTACTAGCACTAATACACAATGTTCATACTACTTATAATTCCCTATACTCTGGGATAACCAGTTCCTTCGAAATGTCTCAGTTCATTGAACAAAATGAACCAAAACTAAACAATGAACAAAAAGATATTTACACTCAAGTTGTAAACTAGCGTCAACCCAAATCAGGAAAAATGTTCGTCATGAAGGCACCCGGAGGTACGGGGAAAAAGTTTCTGATTAATTTAATACTGAGCAAAACCTGATGGCAATATTGCTGGAACTGTCCTCATATTTAAATCTTAAATATTTAAATTAAATTAAATGAAATTAATATTTAATATAAAACGCTATGTGACTCCCTGACTCTGTAGTGTCGGTGGTGTGATTGGAGACGGGGAGCATGCTGGGAAAGGGAGCATACGTCATCTGCGCGAGACAGTCACGCCCGCTGGTTTCTGCGCACTGATCTTTGTTTGTTGGATGCCTATATAGCAGTAACATAGTATGTAGCAAACCGACAACACAGCAGCGTCCCTCCGCGTGGAAGCACGAGCAAATGACAGAAAATACTACATTCTGATTGGTTCAGAAGGCTACAGCACAGCGTTCAATTTGTTTCATAGAAAGGATTGCCAATCCAAGTAACAACTCTGTTTCCGCGAAGATGTTCAGCGCTCGGGAAAAGTGACACAAGTCAGTTCCCACAAACCTTTTTTATAATTTATTGACAACTTACGGAACATCTGCTCGCTTGGAAAAAATATGTAAGTATTTCTCCCATTATAATAATTCATACAGAAAAAAATCAAATCGACATAAACCAGCGTAAGTTGTCAATAAATTATCAAAAAAGGTTTGTGGAAACTGACTTATGTCACTTTTCCCAGGCACTGCAGAACTGTCAAGTGCAAAGTTATAACCAAAGCTCGGAACTTGGGGACTTGTGTCTTTGAACGTGGCTAAGCGACCAGACTTCAATGTCAACAAACTCCCGCTTCCAGCACGGAGGTACTGTCAGGTCTGCTATAAAAGTGGTTCCTGGCTGGAACAACATAATGATAATATTATGATAGGTTGAAACATCTAATTTTATAGCATATATATAAATAAACATGCAAAATACATCAAATTTACAGTTCTGCTCTGTACATTTCATTACAGTGTATGACTACATGCATTCGAAGATTTTCGAATCCATAAATTCTTCGTCTGTTAGTTAAACATGATTTGAAACGAAGGAAACTTATTTCCACGTCACATGAAGTGACGGGAGCAAACTTTAATTTTTTTATTTTATTCATTTTAACTAGCTACCTAGTGAGTACAAATTGCATTTATAAAATAAAAATGTTTCTAGCCACTACCGTAAGAGTCAGGCTCGTGTACGGTGTGGTCTTAGTGAATAATATAACATAAAATTTACAAGGACAGTTTACTAAATACAGTAATTAACTTAATTCAAACCAATAAGTACAACACAAGAGCAAGAATAAAGAAGAAAGGAAAACGAGAGAAAAATACACATTTAATATAAATTGACAATCCGACAGAAGCCAGTGATATTCGATAAAACAAGAATATAGTCGATAGAAATAAAAGGTAAAAAAGTACATTTGTTACTATTATATATCATGGATAATTTTACAAAATTCTTTTTTAAAAGCTTGAATTTTAAAAAATTTCAAATTTGAAAAATGGTTTGAAATTTTATTATAAAGTCTTGGGCCTAAATAAAATACTGAATATTTCACTGTCACTGTTTCCTGTTCGATTTTCAGCAGATCTCGTACCTGAGGAAGATAAGTATATCCTAAATTTTTCTCGCAAATAGTTTTCAATTAGTGTATGACTACTAGGAAGGTCCCTCTACGACTTGAGCCATGGCTATGGACAAATTCTCCATCAATTTAAAGGACTGCAATGTCTTTCAATGAATGCCCGTTTCCAGCTCTAGTTTATGTGTGGTACAACTTACAAGATATAAACTCTGCATTAGAAGAAAATAATGTATCTCCTCAGAATTCCTCCACGAAATTCTGTACCTAAAATTTAAGAAATGCATTTTCAAACTTCCATAACACCCATTCGAATAACACGTATTTTCTATTTCCTCAAACAGACCGTTTACCTGTAATTCTCTTAATGTCATTGGCTTCGACGTGACACGGTTTATTCTTTCGTCTTCTTGCCATTCGATGTGACCACTTTCTTAGTACAAACGACTGTCCCTGAGCACTTGCAGCGTGAGCTTTGTGTACGTTATGCCTGTAACCTTACTCAAGCACACGACACACAAGTCCCCAAGATCCGAGCTTTGGTTATAACGACCTAGGTATAGGACTGACCTTAAATTTGCCAATGAAGTCTATTGTAACGTTTGTTAGCTGAAATCTATCATGTTACCTAGTCAATAAATGTAGCTAATGTTAGTTTTTAACGCGAGCGGAGCCACGGGCACTGCTAGTCTAACATAAGATAATTCCTTACCGTTGTTGGTGAGATTGCTGTGAGCCAGCATCTCCTGGCAGCAGTCAGCGGCGCTGACGCAGCACTGTCTCCACTTCCGCGCTGCAACGTCGCTCACGAACGTCTTGATCAAGGGGTTTGCCGCCGTTATGTTCGCCTCCACCTGCACAACAATCGGTCATTAGTGTGTGACCATAATACAGGAGTTGAAAGTTGGGTGTCTTCAAAATGCCTAGCCTACATGCTTTCCATATTAACTGTCAAAATACAGAACAATAAATTATTGCTTCTATACATGGTAGAAAAGCAGGGGCGAATGCTAGTCACGAAAGTTAGGCTTGCCCTTTTATTCATAGGGGAAGATGGGAGGATATAATAATTCATAATTATTAAAAATAATCAGACCCGCACAAATAATTTATTTTATAATTATGAAACCATTATGAGTCATGGATCATATTCGCTTATCAGATGTAGAAGTTCGATATAATATAACAAATATGGCCAACAAAACAGTTTATTTAGTTTCTTTGACCCTGCCAACCAATGCATGTTGTTGTATTGAGCACATATTCTCTATAATGTCTGTCTTCTCTTGAATAGTCCTTCGGGAAAATGGATTTAATAATAAGGTTTCAATGACACACAATTTCGAACTCTTTGCAATACTTCAAATTAATGTTTAAGAATTAATAATACATGCAGCAGCTAACACATGCATTCCGCTCATACAATTACATTGCACTCGCAAATCACAGCACATTCCCGCTGTCAATACTGCTCTGTGTAACGTTAAATAGTCGTTGGTGTAGCTCTCGGACCAGAGCTTCAAACAACACATAACAGAAGCATGTACGCCTAGGACGGACCAAGGAGGAAGGCACTTGCGCGCGCATCATATTCTCGCTGTTTCTACGTCTTTCCTGTAGCTCCAAGAAACGAGCAAGCGTTGCGATACTTGCGGTGTGCAACCTGCGGATGGTATTACGCCTATACAGTATTCCAAAAAGCAAAATAAATTTTAATGTTCGTAATCCAATTTTGAGAAATACACATTCTACGAAAATATTGGGCTTGCGCAGCAAGCATAGCATGCCCTGAGAAATCGCCCCTTACTACTTATCAGTCGTTACCGACTCTCTGATTGCATGACAAAGTATCAGAAAACAATATAAATGAAAGCTAAGTTATTTGTGCAACTTTGTAAAGCAAAGTAACAAGGGTGCACAGGTACTTAAGAGATGGTTTAAAGAAAGGATTGCTCTTCGTTTAGAATAGGACGTCACAGCTCCGAAAAAATCGCTGTGATACATAATAGCGATTTTGTCACAGTGTTATTTTTGTGTTCGAGTGATTCTTGGTGATTATGGGGCTCCGCTTCCTATCTGTAAATTTCCAAGTCGTCTAGAATTCAATATCAACACTAGTGATTGCAGCGGCGTGTGTACTGAAAACAAAACACTTTCTGAGCTGTTATTGCAATATGTGGGCGCGTGTGTTTGTCAAAGAATGTTTACGAATGATTAAGTGAATCAATGGGGGGAAAATAACTGGCCACCTTACCCCATTATCTCCTGGCATAGTTGCCTCATGAGCGGTACCTTCTTGGTATCACTTATGAGGTTCAGACCTGTCTTTGGACAGCTGATTAAACAACAAGTGAATCATTCGTGGAATAATATATTTATAGAGTACATAGCTGCAGTATCAAAGAGTTGTCGGCGTTAACCTTTTGCCTTTTGAGTGGAATGGAAATTAATTAGATCCCAATTATGTTGTCCTTCAAGTTAATTTGCAATTGTGTGTATTCTGGAGCTGTCATATCCTATGTATATCAGTAGCCAACGCTATAAAAATTAAAAATTAAATTATGGTTTATTTAACGACGCTCGCAACTGCAGAGGTTATATCAGCGTCGCCGGTGTGCCGGAATTTTGTCCCGCAGGAGTTCTTTTACATGCCAGTAAATCTACTGACATGTGCCTATCGTATTTCAATCAATCAAACTCCTGTATCTCCTCATGAGGAGCATAGGGCATTCACAAAGTGCCTCCATCGGACCCTATTTGTAGCCAACTTCTTCACTTCGCTCCATGTTTTCCCCTCCCTAGCAATTTCCTCCAAAACTGTTATTCCAACAACCCATTATAAAATTCTTCTTAAAATAAAAATTAACATCATCATTAAAACCTTGGTTAAAAGCATTTGTTGTCAACGTAGGGTGCCTATCATATTTAAACACACTTAAATGTCATCGATCTGAATCGGGATCGAACCCGCAACCTCGAGCACGCAAGGCCAGAGCATTATGAATCACATATCGGTCGGAGATGGCGATTTCTAGTAGCTGTGATTTTGGAACTAAAGTCACAGTCGGAACTTATCACAGTGACAAAATCACTGGTCTTCAAATCACACCTCACTACTAATTATAATATGTTAGTTTACATTAGATGACGTTACATTCAAAGTTTCGGTCAAACTAATGGAATAGTTAGGCCAAAAAAAAAGATAAAATTAATGAGATAAATGTTTAATTGGTTATTTAACGACGCTTTATCAACTGTGCAGTTAACTATCATTAAAAAATTGGTTATAGCAGGTTAGTATTTTGGCGAGATGTCTCCGAGGATTCGCTATAGGATTTGGGAAGAATCCACAGTCATAATAGGCCTATCAATATAAGCGGGATTCGAACCCAAGCCCGAGAACAGCCTGGAGAAGTAATTCCCAAACTTTTAAAGGTGCGAGATTTTTGTTTTTGTTTGTATTTGTGAATTATCTCGTGACCAACCTCAGTTCTTATATGCCCCCCCCCCCCCAGCGTGTCGTGACCCATACTTTGGGAACCACTGGCCTGAAGCATGACTGTTCCCTAACGTTAAATTTTAGCGGCTAAACCATGGCGGTAGCCCTGTACGATAGTTATTCTGAATTTCAGATAAGAAAAATACTGAGGTAAACACTTTATGCAAAATTTATTACGCCGCTTTGATACGTGAAGTGATCTGTTATCTTATTGCAGCGCGTGGACTGCCCACGTGCGTTCGGTACAGTCTGTTAATATGGAAATTAGGAAATTAGTTTCAGTTACAGACATTGAATTCTATGAAGTAAGGTCCCTGAGCCAAATAACGCCATGTATACCTTTAACGCCACCCTATTAAAATTTGTTAACGAAACAAGTTTTCGGTAGTGCACTACTGTAGCCTGCATTCGCTTGCAATCTAGTGATGAAATGAGTTACTAGCTGTCCGCTGACATTTACGAGTGACATTATATTCCATCATTTTCCTGTTGTGTGTTGATAGTGAATGGCTGTTCTTATATCAAGGTAAGAGGCAATATTTTATTTTGTGTGTTGAGCAAATAATAACTATATTAAACTATATATTTTCGTGATCCTTAAACATTCTTCTATGTATAGAAAGTATTCGCTATCTATAAAATTTGAAAATGTTAGAGAAACAGGCATGTCATGTTATCAAGTACTCAGTAGCGCTTTAACGCCATGTGGCGTTAAAGGTCTACAGACAAAATTTTAGGTTATGTTAGTACTAAGGCTGACAGTACAGCATCAATGTGAAAACATCAGGAAAGTCACTAAGCTTTCAACTTACAAATGTTCAGAATGTGCAGTGATGATATTGGTTCAGTTGCTTATCGAACTCTTAATTTTTTTTTTATTTTACATAACTTAATTTTTTTGTTTTACTTATTGGAAAACATTCATATTAAACTAAGGTAAATGCTTTTGTTTTTAATTAATTTTCTACTGTGTCACATTGTCTCTTTTTTTTAAAGTAAGCAGTCACTGGAAAACATATTTTCCTAATCCATCTGGTGTTTCAGTTTCAGATCAAGAATCTTTCATTAGTATTGAGTGATTTTGTATCTTTTATTAACAGAAACTCAAATTTAGTCGCTTAGTTCTATTTATGTTGCTTAGGAAAAATAATTCATTAACAATTATAAGTGTATAGGTTACTAGAAAATAGGTGGCGCTAATTGGACAACCTGTTCCTAATAACGCCAGTTTACAAAGTTTTCCTATTTGAGTTCTAATTCTTGTTCGGTATATAATATATCCATTTTCATTGTGCTATTTTGTAAAGATAAGATTAGTTTCTATTTCATAATTTTCGTGTTTGTACATAACTTATTTCCAGAGCAAAAGTGACTGAAGTCTTAAGGTGGCGTTATTTGGTACGTGTCCCTTAATGCATTTTTATAATACCGGTACCTTGTTAATGATTAGTCCGATTTTTCCACACAAGAATGATATGGAGGTAAATAAACATTTGATAATTTTACAAAAATTTGTATTACGCAATCATTTTAATGCTGCTGCCTGTGCAGAGTCCACCTCGTTACAGCACAGACTGCGATCCCTACAGTCACAACCAGTGTTGCCAACACATAAATCAGTGATGTCAACTGATGCCCATAGGAGCAAGCGCGCGCTTTAGAGCCCAGGAGAGCCTGAGCGCTTTACAGCGGAAAGAGACAGACGAAAGAGGTAGTATATGCCGCTTGGTCTAGCTATATACAGGGATGGCCAGCAATGATTCAATGAATAAAGGAAAGAGAACTTATTAAAACTGTATCCATGTTAATTTTTAGATTTGCCTGAGAAGTAAAGTGCATTGTAAGAATGTAAGTTTTAATTTTAATGCACATTTTTCACGAGTTTGCTTTTTTATTCAAAAGAAATATTTTCTCAACTTTTTTTACAGAAAAGTGAAATTTTCAGATATGTTCGTTTAGTAGCCTTACAGGTACTAAAACAATTTTTTCGTAAATCTAATATATCGTAAACACGTATTACTGAAGATAGTGTATTAAAATGTTTGAAAATATTCGCATGAAAAATGTTCGTAAGGAAATGAATTAACAAAGCAACTACTGTTACATCACAAACAAAAGATATATGCCTATGTGTTGGTAAAACGTCAGCTCTATAGCTTCAGCAGATTTCGAGATAATTTAATATTCTGATAACAGAAAGTTGCGCACCAATATCACCTAAAAGCATAATGCGGTAAGAATTTTATTATGCAATATTAGTTACAGTTAAAACACATACCTAGGCAACTTTGCTTTGTACTATAATATTGTTTTGATTACTTTTATAAGGCTAAAGATACCACCAATATCAATTTCAACTTATCATGTCATATTCAGTGTCTTTCTTTGGGATAACACTTTCTTTATGAATGATGTGTTTAATTCACTTAGTACAGTATAGTTGTAATGTTAATAATGTTATGTTTTATTTAACGACGCTCGCAACTGGAGAGGTTATATCAGCGTCGCCGGATGTGCCGGAATTTTGTCCCGCAGGAGTTCTTTTACATGCCAGTAAATCTTGACATGAGCATGTCGCATTTAAGCACACTTAAATGCCATCGACCTGGCCCGGGATCGAACCCGCAACCTTGGGCATAGAAGGCCAGCGCTATACCAAAGTATAGTTGTAGTTATTATGGAATTTGTGTGAATATTCCTTCTTTACTCTTTTGGCTATGTCATTAACGTTTAAAACACAACTGCAATATTAGACTAAGAATTAGGCCTTAGTACTTTTGTTTTACAGACAATATAGAAAATAACAAACAGAAAGAAACCATATAAAAATAACGACATAAAATTTCACGTTCCGTTTGAAGTTTGTGCACCACTGTTTTCTTAATCCAACAGGCTGCTTATTCCTCCTAGCATACCTAGCGCTTAATGCCCGCGCACGACGTCAAGGTCAGAAAAATGCGCTTGCTTTGACATCACTGACATCAATTGTCAGTATAACATCTGGAAATCCGTCAGAATCCGTCAAAATTAAAAAAAAAAATGAGACAATAATTCGTCAACATCTAACTTGATTGCGAGGAAATCTGAAACAGGGGATTCTTAAACATAGTACGGAACAGGCAGGGCTGTTCAAATAAAAAGTAAAATCTCCCAAAAATTAAACAATTAAAAATGACAGCAACTAAAAATGTCGAAAGACGATGTAAATCGTAATTTCCGCCAGAAAATCAGTCACCCGTCAAAGCCATTTTTTTCCCGTCCGCTACGTTGAAATTCTGTCAGTTTTGACGGAATTTCCGTCCAGTTGGCAACACTGGTCACAAGTGTTTCTGTTTATTACGTTCAGTATAATAATGTTTACATGCTTGGGTACGTACAGGAGAGATAACTTTGTAGGGTTATGGAAGAGCGAGATAAATCTCGGCATTACATGCGAAATGGTATAGGTTATGTTAGGTTGTGAGGCAGGTTCTAGTTTCATGGAATGCAACAGTACCGCCTAAAGGAAGCCTGTCTACTTTAGACAGTTAATATTAATTTTGTGAGAATAGATTTATGATAACTCTTATCTACATTCTGAACGTATCACGAATCTGGGTTCATAATTTTTAACATACTTCACTTCCGTCTAAATTATCGGTAACGATCAACATCTCGATAAGGAACTGCGAACTAATTTATAGTGCATATGTCAACACCAGCCAATAGAAAAACACCCGTGATTTGCTACGATGGTGGTAAATCTCACGTTTTTTCCATCTCAGTATTTTTATTATCTGGAATTCAGAGTAGGTTAGCAATGAGATGAAAATCGATTAATAGCATTGTTGTTCAGGTTAGGTTAGTTCGTTTTGGACATTAGATTGCCGATCACACTAGTTTAATCAAGCAGTTAATAATAATAATCCGTGGCGCTACAGCCCGTAAAGGGCCTAGACCGACCAGCCGGCTGCTGGCCTCACGCCCACATGCCGAACAGAGGTGGACGATCATCCAACCAGAATGGAGGTATCGTGTGGTTAGCACGATGATGCCCCCAGCCGTTATAGCTGGTATTCGCAACCGGATTTCGCTACTTATCGTAGCTCCCCAAGTGCATCACGATGCTGGGTGGGCACCAGTCCCATACACTGGCCGAAATTTCATGAGAAAATTTCTTCCCCCACGAGGACTCGAACCAGCGCGCATTTCGTAACGTGAGTCCTAGGCAGGATGCCTTAGACCACGACGTCACGGCGCGGGACAATCAAGCAGTTAAGTTGTTTATAAATTAGGTTGCATTAGATCATGTAGGAATTTCACTTCTATTATTAAATTAAACGTTAAATTAGATTAATGATCTGATTAGAATGTGATGATTAGATAAGAGTTATTTTTTACGTCGCTGTATCAACATCTCAGGTTATTTAGCGTCTGAATGAAATGAAGGTGATAATGCCGGTGAAATGAGTCCGGGGTCCAGCACCGAAAGTTACCCAGCATTTGCTCGGATTAGATAAGGTTAGGCCTACATGTCAGGTCATGTTGAAGATTAGATTAGTGCTTGACAATTGGACGGAGTTACGCAATAATAGACCAAGCGACAAAGCCTGTTTCGAGATATTGGCCATTGGAATAAATCTGTTTTTTTTTTTTATAAAACATTTTATTCAAGAAGTATTATAGCATTCATAATATTACAAAAATATCACAAATACTTAATACCAAAAAAAGGCTAACCGATACTTAATAAGAGACGGCACTTTAATTAATATTTCAAAGCAAAATAAATAAATGAATTTCTCTGCAATAAACAAATTTTTGCTTATAAATAGCAGCAAAATTCAGATATCGCATTCTTGAATTTTTCCTAGTTAAATTAGCCTACCATCAACAGATTTCTGCAAATATCTATTTTTTTTTCAAATTGTCGGTTGGTCTATTATTGCCAAATTCTGTCCAATTAATAGTTACGTTAAGATAGATAGGTTATATTAAGGTTGAGTCTCGTAGTAGTTAAGGTAAGGTTAGGCGGGTAGTTAGGTTAGGTATATTGGAGATTAAATTAAGGTTGATATTAGTTTAATAAAATAATTGAGTTAGTTTATAAATTAGAGTAGCTTAGATTAAATCTTTTTCCAGATTAGATTAAACTGGAAAAGGTATTAATTTCATTTACATTAAGTCGCTGCTACTCCAAAATCCGCTATGACATGTGTTTTTAAAAAGGGTTTGCAGGAGAAAGAAAAAAGCATGATCACTTTTAATTCCCTTTATTTTCAAAGCTACGTTCAGTATAATTTCAATAATTACAATAAAAATATCAAGTGAATTAAAAGTGACAATGCTTTTAAAAACACATAGCAGACTTTGGGGGCGCAGCGGCAAGTATTAATTCACATTAGCTCAGATTTTTTAGGTTAGTGTTTACATTATAATAGTGGCATAGGCAGAGGGCGAATACGATGTTTGTGGGCAGCACTAATTCAGGTATTTGAGATTATTTTATTTTATTTTCACTATTTTAGTTTCTAAAAATTAGATCTATTAATCCAGTTAATGTTATATATACCTACATTCTAAAGAATCCAAACGATTCAAAATACAGTGAACACAAGGAAGACGGTATTGCCGTAACGGTTGTTATGGAAACTACATTAAAAGTACGTGGAAGCGTCCGAATTTATTTATTTACTAGCCGTACCCGTGCGCTCCGCTGCACCCGTTAGAAATAAATATAAAGTAATTACATAATTAAAATAGGACGTTTGATCCAGGAACATTCGTGTTTGATAGAAGGATAAATCGTTTAATATGTTACTAAATTTAAATTGCATCCAAATAATTAAAATGCGATCATTTTGGTCCAGAGACACTCATTTGGTGCAATGACAATTCCTTTAACATGTTTCTTAATTTTTATTACATGCAACCATAGTTTAATGAAGATTGACATCATTTAGATTTAATGTGTATACTTTATTTTACTTGTTATAGGTTTCCATTGAATTATGGTAATAACTTAATTTTAACCCTTGTTTTCTACGTATTCAGTAAATGGCGCTTGGCCAACTATGGTTCTGAACCCTTCAAATAAATTATATTATAATAATATTATTATATTATATTATATTATTATATTATATTATATTATATTATATTATATTATATTATATTATATTATATTATATTATATTATATTATATTATATTATATTATATTATATTATATTATATTATATTATATCAGAAGTTACTGTAACAACATTATAGGATTATGTCCATCTAGAGAAACTACACTTTCCAATGGTGAAATAATAATTAATTATACAAATCGGTTAATTTAGCTTCCGATATTACTTCATACAAACACAGAAACATTCTCTGTAGGCTATGTTTCATAGCTTTCGATTGTTGTTGTCCAAGGCCCCTTATAGACGAAGTCATTTGTTTTTTATTTCATTACACCGCCTTAGATGGCAGTTATTTTAATTTTAAAACTCATTTATCTCATTAAATATCAGTCCTATCAAAATTTTTCAAGGAATAAAACTTATCGCAAATTATTTTTAAAGAAACGTTTGTTATGTAATATTTTTCACAAAAGTCAATAATAAGCGAGATATTTCGATTTATTTAATTCAGGCCTCCTTATAACCCCCTTTTAAATAATGTATTTTGAATGTCATATAGCCTAAAATCTAAGTTACAACGAACTTAATTTATATTATAATTTTCATCGAAATCCGTTCAGCCATTATCGCGTGAAAAGGTAACAAACATACAGACAGACAGACAGACATACAAACAAAAATTTCAAAAAAGCGATTTTCGGTTTCAGGGTGGTTAATTATATATGTTAGGACCAATTATTTTTGGAAAATCGAAAATTACCAGAAAAATTTCGGCTACAGATTTATTATTAGTATAGATTTGACGGTGTCAATAAGGACACATGTCATTACAAGTTCCAGGTCACGTGGACCCTTGCCTTAACCAGAATATTGCTTATAACATGAGTACGTAAATGAAGTGTGACCATCTTCTCCATCAGAAACGGAGACTGGTAAGCTGGATGTGTAGGTAAACTTTCAGAGTCAATGATTTTTTGCAGAAACGTTTATTTGATTGTTCACTGAATGCTATGTGTAATTATGGTTTAATAAGTGGATTAGGGTGTGTTTGTAGTTTCTGAAGATAATTTTTACGTAAGTGCTGCACGTAGTCACTGAATAAAATGATTTCCAGGTCACTGTAGAGTTGTGCGTTAGTAATGTAAAAATCAGCTCCTGTGATGGTTCTGCACACAGCTCTTTGGATGGCATCGAGTTTCTTGATGTGGCGGGGATGGGTTTGAGCCTAAATTTCTGACGCGTAGGACATGTATGATCGTACAAGTGATGAGTACAGCAATAGTATGGTTTTGAGAGGAATGAAGCTTTTAAATATTGGATATAATGCTCAGAATCTTTGCAGAGCTCTGTCTCGTACTAACTGTATATGTTGTCTGTATGTCAAACGACTGTCCAGTACTAGACCAAGATATCTGACCGTTGTTTTGAAGGGGATGTGTTGATTCTGAACAGAGAGCGGTTGTAATAATCGTGGAAATCTCCTTGTAAAAACTACTGCTGTACTTTTTTCACCGTTAATTTTCAGTAGCGTCCGAAAACTCATGATATTATATCTAGCAGTGCCGTAGCGGTTATGATAGGAACTACATTAAAAGTACGTGGAAGCGTCTTCAGGATTCCTATCAGTTTATCCAACCCACTGCGTCAAACGCCATCTCTGGAGACTAGAGACTATCTAGTTTTTCAGGAAACAGTATTAGTTAATGTGTGACTGTATCCTTTAGTTCATCATGAAAGAGGTAAGTTGTTATAGTAATTATTATTATTATTATTATTATTATTATTATTATTATTATTATTATTATTATTACTAGTACTATTATTGCTATATTTTTTATTTTTAATTATGGGGGCACAATTATTACTTTCGCCATACTATTCTTGATTCGTCCCTGACTCTATCTATTACAATCACCGAATCAGAAAGCAGTTTCTCGACTTTTCGAAGATTCTAAACTATTTGCACAACTCTCACAGTGGAGGAGAACTGAATGGACTGGCAATATTTAACACACACAGAGAAATGAAAATTATACCAGTAGAAATTCTCAAGCAATGACGGAAAATGAATATTGCTTTGTAACTACTTTTGGAGAGTCTAAATTGATTTCAAATTTAAAAGTATCAGACAATAATGTTTGTGTTTCAAATTATGTTGCATGTAAGTTGTGGGTTCCAAGTGATGTTCTCAAAACTTGCCACCCCTTCATCTTAAGTTCCTAGCTATGCCACTGGATTAGAATAATGGGATGTTAGATTAGATTACATGTCAGGTTACTTTTAAGATTAGATTAGTGCTTGGCATAGATTAGTATGGTACCGATAGTTTAGGCAATATTGTTGATTAGATTAGCTCTCATCTTATTTTAATAAAATATTTAAGGGTTAGGTACAGCTTACAGCAGTACAATTTTTGGAAATATTCAACATGTTTTTCCTCCATTACTGTATCTTGTACAATAATGAAAATTGGTATGTGTAAAACACTGTTCTTCTGCTATGTAAAAAAAAATATACTTTTACGATTTAAAAAATTATATACATATTTTTTCTCAAAATTCAAAATGAGCAGTTCACTGTGCAGTGAAGAAGCTTTTCCTCATAACTCATAAACTTCTTAACTTTTTCATGTTTTCTCTCTTTTACTTCATTGCTGAAACTCATGTTTACAACATCATGCTCTTTCAACTACATTCCTTAATAAATTATTTTTTTTTATTTTGTGTTAGAAGAAAATATTGATTTGACCATTTTGTAAAATGACTATTTTTTACAGACAATCTATCAAAGATAGAGAAGTTATCTTGCATCATATTGTAGATATGACACGCATTAATACACACAAGAAATGCCATCACATAATGTTGGGATAGTTTTTAGTTGTTCGGGAAAAGCTTCATCACTGCGTAGTAAACTGATTTTTGAAAAAAAAAAATAAATAAATAAATAATTTTTTCAATCGTAAAAATATATTTTTTTTTTCATATAGCAGAAGGACAGTATATTACACATATTAATTATCATTATCATACAAGATCCAGTAATGGAGGAAAAAATGTTGCAATTGTTTCAAAATGTTACTGCTGTAAGCTGTACCTAACCCCTTAAGTTAGTTTAGAAATTGGACTGATTAGATTAGATTAAAATTTCTCCTACATTACATTGCATTAGATCAGATAGAAATTCCAACTAGTTAATAAATTAGATTAGATTATTGCTTCGATTTGAGTAATAGAATGGTCAGATTAGGTTGCATATCAAGTCATGTTAAGATTAGATCAATACTTTGCACAGTTCAGTAGTTTCGATGAGGACAGATAAGTTAAGGTTAGGTTTTTCGTAGTAGGTTAGGGTAAGGTTGGATTGGTATTTATGTTAGCTTAGGTTAGGTTATGATGAAGAATGGACAGAACAGGAAAAATTCCCTCCGGCACCGGGACTCGAACCCAGGTTTTCAGCTCAACGTGCTGACGCTTTATCCACTAAGCTACACCGGATTCCAGTTCCGATGCCGGATCGAATCCCCTCAGTTTAAGTTCTACCTCTCAGTTTTCCCTCTGGTGTTCTACCCTCATGTACTGTGTCACAGAATATGTGACAGTGGCACAATGTCCAACGCACTACGTACAGAGGTGCACTCATTACGAGTGACTAAGTGGCCGAGATCCGACGGGATGAACGCCGTCTTGAATCACTAAGTGATTATTTACGCATATCATATTATTGTGATGTACCGAAGTACATATGATATTTCCGTGCTGGAATTCTGCGTTATCATATGATGAAGGATGGGTGGAGCGGAGAAAAATTCTCTCCGGCACCGGGACTCGAACCCGGCTTTATCCACTAATCCACACCAGATTCCAGTTCCGATGCTGAATCGAATTCTGAAGTGATTCAAGACGGCGCTCATCCCGTCGGATCCCGGCCACTTAGTCACTCGTAATGAGTGCACCTCTGTATATAATGTGTTGGACATTGTGCCACTGTCACATATTCTGTGACACAGTACATGAGGGCAGGCCACCAAAGGGAAAACTGAGAGATAGAACTTAAACTGAGGGGATTCGATCCGGCATCGGAACTGGAATCCGGTGTGGCTTACAAGCAAACGTTCTGATGGGGCAGATAAAAAAGTTAAATTTTTTTCTTCCACCAAAAGAAGTGCTTATACAAATTTTGGGCACTCGACCACAATTACGAGGGCCGTAAAAAATTAAGTTTGCCAGGGGCCGTTAACAGAAAAAAAAACACAATTTGATTGGACAAATTTATTCGAACAGACACAGCAATTGTTAAGCTATTTTTCAACATATTTTTCATCGGAATTGAGACATTTCTCATCGACAGAGAGAGGTGCAGACGCAGTCAAACGCTGGTTCCGATCTGAGGCGGTTGACTTCTACGACACAAAAATTAATCCTATGGTATGACAAATGTATCAGTTCCAGTGGGGATATGTTGACAAATAGCACAACAATTACTGTATCTGTTTCAATAAATATTTATAAATATAAATGTAAATATTTAAAGAGTGTAAATAATATGTTGTTATTGAAGTGCTGTATCAGTGAAGAATTATGTTGTGTCAGTGAAGTGTGTTGTATCAGTGAAGAAGTATGTCGTGTCAGTGAAGTGTGCTGTGTAAGTGAAACGTGTTCCTGTCAGTGAAGCTTTATAGTTTATAGTGGCAGTGCATAGTATTTGAACAGTGAAATGTTTTTGAAGTGTTAATGAAATCAGGATAGAATCAGTGAAATGTGTCGTAGTTCCAGTGCAGTGAGTGAGTTGACAGCGAAATGAGTGTAATGTTGAAAGGTACTTGTGCAGATATGAACATATCATACTCGTGGCTTTTAGTTCGATCTTAGTTTTAAGATACAAATTAGAATATTTCAAATGTTATTTTAAGCGATCGTTTCATTTAATTTAGTATATTCCCTGTTGTTGTTGTTGTTGTTGTTATTATTATTAATTATTGTTAGTATTAATTATTAGTATTATTATTAATTGTATTTTTAATTAATAAGTTTATTATTGTCATTATTGAGTGTAATTAGTTACCACTGCCACCGGGTATATACCCATTGCAGTGTAAATAAATACATACATACATACATGCAATTATGCTTTTTCCTATACTCGGCCCCAGGGAAAATCACTTTCTGGACGGCCTCGTAATTGCGATCGAGTGACCAAAATTTGTATAAGCACTTCTTTTGACATTATTAACGTGGTGGAAGAAAAAAATTTAACTTTTTTATTTGCCCCCATCAGAATGTTTATTTGTTAGTGGATAAAGCGTCAGCACGTAGAGCTGAAAACCCGAGTTCGAGTCCCGGTGCCAGAGAGAATTTTTCTCTGTTCTACCCGTCCTTCATCATATGATAACGCAGAATTCCTGCACTGAAATATCACTTGTATCGCAATAATTAGGTTAGGTTAGGTTAGGTTAGATGTTGCATTAGGTTTGATCATGCTGGAGGTTAGTGTTTCATCAGTATTTTAGGTTATGTTACAAGACTGGATTGCAGTTCCAAGCGTCCAAGTTACCTCTTTCTGTGGAGCGACTCACCGCGACGTTGCCGATGGCGAACAGCATGGAGCCCACAGGCCTTGCCCTCATGCCGGGACGGAAGTTGGACTCGTGCATCAGATTGTAGCAGAGAGCACACGTGACTTTCTGGAACTCCGGCTCGGGCAGCCTCCTGTCTTTCCAGCGACACAACGCAGGCGCACTGCTATTCTGCGAGACGACGCCTGCCAGCAGCGCCGCGGCGACCAGCACCAGCATCACTGTAACCAAGGAGACGGCTTTCATTTTTTCCCCCCTTCCTTTATTTCTTAATTTTTGTTTTACATAAATTTCTCTCTTTTCTTTTTATTCTTTCCTTTTACCTCCTCTTTCTTTTCGTCCATCTTTTCTTATTATTTACTTTCTTGTTCTTTACATCTTTATGAAGGTAAACGTGTGAATTAGAAATGAGGTAGTAGAACACGTGGACAGCTTCAAAGAATTGGGGTATACTATAAGCCATACCTGCACAAACAGCGCTCAACGAGCGCGCGCTCCTTCGGAGCGGGAGAGCTGTGTTTAACGCTCGCCGAAACGGAAGGAAGATGCGTCAGAATGACATAGACTTGCTTTAGGTAGAGGAGAGGGAAACGACCACTCAGCTATCTAGTGGAGTGCAGTGTATAGGCCTATTCTCAGTAACTGTTTAACGTTGCTTACCTACTGCTACAGTACAGTATGGAGGAATCTAAAAGACGGAACATAACATTTAACATTTAACGATTTACAGCTCGAACTTATTGATCTTCAATGTGACCTAAGGGCTAAACATCGTTTGAATAATACTACTAGCCTGGTTGAGTTTTACAAGACTACACATTAGCAATAATATCCACGACTACACAGGCTGACTGTGAAAATGATTGCTATGTTTGGCTCAACATTTATATTTGTGAGCAACTGTTTTCTATAATCAACTTTAATAAAGGCAGACATCGAACATCTGTAACTGATGTTTCATTACGATCAGCAGGCTACTGTTTCTTTCAGCTGCCAACAGCATAAAACCTCATTTTGATGTACTGATAAATAAAAATATAACAACATGTGAAGCTGTAGTCAGGTGGTCCAGTGATAGGAAGATATTTTTTCTTTCATATAAGACATAGTATAGCTTCATCTTAGATATTTCTCCATTTCTTTGAGGTGTTTAACCTACGCGACTGGGATCGGCGAAGCGTATAATCGGCACTTAGTTCTCACAGTCTGGCAGGCGGCTATCGCATTAAGACCAGAAGACGCGCGTGAGGCTATTGAACTTTAGCGCAGCGTAGGCTTCAAAAAGCGTGGGGTTTTCCTTGTAGCGTTGTCTGAAGCTAACAAACAAAAGTAGCGTCTTGTGAGCGTGTCACCACAGCTAGTATTTAAAAGGGTGGCGTACCGAGACGCGTCCTCATAAAATTCACGGCACTTGAGCCGATCGCGTGCTCACTCATAAAGTTCTCGGTCACTGAGCCGATCGCGTGTTCATTCAGTTCCGGCCACTGAGCCCATCGCGTAATTCAAAAAGTTCTCGGCATTTTGAGCCGATCGCGTCTCTGATATAGTTTTCGGCCATTGAGCCGATCGAGGTGATAAAGTGGAGACTTCGTGTTCTTGAGTTTGTAACTTAGTCGGAAAGTAGTAGCAGTGATTTAAACAGGCGATAGATAAGATAAATACGTTGCCGAGATCACAGAAAGATAACAGCCAGTATTCCGTCGCTCATACTCAAGTAGGGATGTGATCTGAATAAACCTATTTAGGGAACTTTACTCCTTGGTTTTTTTTTCGTGTGATTGACAAAATCACAGTATAATCCTACACCCACAAAACCACAAGGTCGCTGACAAGAGATCATCTCTACCGAGGGACAGCATCTTGCATCGGCGTCTCACTGGGCAAACCGATCTCGACTCTGTCGGCGACGCGGCAGAGGAAGGAGAGAGCAACCATTGCCAACGGCGCAACCAACTCGTGGCACCAGGTAAACCGTCGCAAATGATAGTGTATATTTAAGTAGCTATAGAATTTCTATTATTTCTGTAAAATAAATATTTCTTTATTAATTAATAATAGTCCAAGATAGTTTTGCAAACACTGAACGGGAATTCATTTAATAAACACTCGTAATAGTACTTCCTTTTGTGTATATTTTGTACGAGATCACCCCTTCTTCCAGTCCACCCTTATACAGAGCGCAGCTAATATCTGCATTCCGCTCATGAGCTGTGAGCCGGCTCGGAGAGCGCAAACCTTGTGCAGGCCTGCTATAAGCAGTAATACGAGCTGTTGCCAGGAAATCAAAATGAAGATAGCAATGGCAAAGGAAGCTTTTAATAGAGAAAGGAGCATCTGCTGCGGACCTCTGGAAAAAGAACTAAGGAAGAGACTAGTGAAGTGCTCTGTGTGGAAACATGGACATTACGACGAAGTGAAGAGAAACGAATAAAAGCGTTTGAAATGTGGATATGTAGAAGAATGGAGCGTGTAATTTTTTTATTTTAGTTGGTTATTTAACGACGCTGTATCAACTAGCCTACTAGGTTATTTAGCGTCGATGAGATTGGTGACAGCGAGATGATATTTGGCGAGATGAGGCCAAGGATTCGCCATAGATTACCTTGCATTCACATTACGGTGTGGAAAACCTCGGAAAACCCCAACCAGGTAATCAGCCCAAGTCGGGATCGAACCCGCGCACGAACACAACTTCAGACCGGCAGGCAAGCGCCTTAACCGACTGAGCCACGCCGATGTTTTGCGTGTAAAATGGACAGATAGAATAAGAAATGAAGCTATATTGAAAAGAGTGGGTGAAGAAAGAATTATGTTTAAAGCTTGGTGTTATGTTAGACCTAACAGCGTCTGAAATAGAATATGGTCGTAAGAACTGAAGGTTGTTACTCTGAGCTGAAAGAAGACTTTGCCACCAAACGATACCATTTGAACTAAGATGTTGTACTGCCCTACATTATTTAAAACGTGTGTTGATAACGGATGTACTACTGGAAGTACCTACCCAAGGTTTTAATTGGTTGTGGAGGCTCTTGAATCTCAGGAAGAAAATATTTTCCAGCAGCGCAACGTATTCAAGACTAATTTACAAACATGTTAAACGAATTATTCTTGCAACGAAAACGGATGCTCTCTAGACCAAATAGTCGTATTTTAATTATGTAATTACTTCATAGTTTCATCTGATATTGAATGACGTTATGACTGAGATACCTACATGTATGTTGTTAATTGTAGTGCACGGCGTAGTAGAATAACGAACGGCTTAAGGCTCATCCACAATGAAAATTAAACATAACGTAAGCGTTAACTTAAGAATATAAACGTTACGGTAAAATCAAGAAATCATACCATCATTCACGATGGGAACATAAACATAACAGCAGACAAACTTGGTAACCATGGAAACATAACAACGACGCCATTTATCCGACACAATTTATTTATTCTGAATTCCAAGTACTAAAAATTGAGCAAATATATAAACATACATTACTAACTTATTTTCACAAAAATCGAATGAATTTTATAACGAAAAACATATACATAACACCAGAAGAAATGTTCCAACTCTTTTGGCAGAACCTAAATGCCACACTACAGCTGGATTAAGATACAGTAGGAATTATGGACCAAGACTATACAATTCAGTATTGAAAAATAATCCAGACCTAAGCAATTTACACATTCTTAAGTTTAAAAATAAAGTGAAAATGTTTGTATGACATTTGATAAATTTTATTATAATTTTTTTAAGTGTTACTAGCATTATATGGTACTAATTTTTATTGTATTTATCTGATGCATGTACCCTATAAGATAAAACATTGTAATAAATATGAATAGATCGTTTTCTTAATTAATAACAGTGTATATCTCCAATAAATGATTCCTTAGCATCGCCACAGATACACTTGATTGTACTTGTCACTATATCTTGTCACTAGAAAGTTATTGAAATTTATATTTTCCCCGCCATTCATAAAATATTTTGATATGATACCTCTTGCACAAAAGGGGAGATCTATAACTGAAACTCGATTAATATATTTCAGTATTATTTGTATTTATCCTGGTAATAATGAACAGTTTGACTCGTAGACATTTTGTTTTTTCAGCATTAACTTCCATGATTTTACGAGAAGATTCAAGAGGACGGCAGTTACGTAGACTTTCAGCTCCCCACTACTACCATTAATGCACAACACAATGTCAATACGGCGGTTGCTGTCGTCTGCGATACAACGAACTTTTCTGTTGATTTTCGAGTTTGGCATTTTTTCCGGTTATTATATGCTTATTTAAGTTGTGTTAACTCTCGCTAGTGGTTTCATATTTTATTTTATCCGTCTTAGTATTTATTTTATTATTGTAAATATTTTTGTTTTATCACTATTATTATTATTATTATTATTATTATTATTATTATTATTATTATTATTATTATTATTAATGAATTATTTTGTATTACAATCTTTGTATCATTTCTGTTACATTATTCTATTATTATTATTATTATTATTATTATTGTTATTCTTATTATTATTCTATTATTATTATTATTATTATTATTATTATTATTATTATTATTATTATTATTATTATTGTTACTATTATTTATATCATCAGCATTATTATTTGAACCCTGTAAAATTTGTGTAGACTACTGGACTGTACCCGAGCACGAGCATATGCTCATTTCGGGTATCTATTCATATGTATTCAATTCAAATGTAAATTGTAAATAAATTTGAAATTTGAATTTGAATTTCCTCAAATTCTGTCGTATACTTCAGCGCTCCACGATTGTCTTCTGTTTGCAAATCACGTAAGCATAAGCATGAAAGTTTGGAGTTTGCAAACTTTCATGTTAACGTCTTACGGTAATGTTTATGTCAATGTTTATGTGAATCATTGTGAATGATCCCATTTGGTAACCTGGGCGCAAACTTCTGTGATTATGTTACGGTTATGTTTAATTTTCATTGTGAATGGGCCTTTAGTACAGTAGCGTATGACATAAATACAGTAGTGCACGGCGTAGTACAGTAGCGCATGCACTAGGTTATAAATTTATTTATTCAAATTGAAGACATTAACACGTTTCTAATTTTCTTGTTATATGTTAGTGGGTTACATGTTAGAAGTTCTGGGTGTAATTTAGCTAAAGAATTATACAACCGAGGGCCAAAATTAATTCTATGCTTTAGACCGGCAGATGCGAAACATTTAGGTTCAACTAATGTTGAATTATTATTTCGTCTTGTGTCATGATTGTGTGTCTGTAATATAAAACTTATTACGATTTTTACGATAAAATTTTAAGAGAGTAGATATTTATAAATTTGTTCAATATTAAATACATTAAATTCAGAATAAATTAATTTAGTTGGATAATCAAAACGTTTCTTCAAACAAATTTTAATTATTCGTTTTTATAGTAAATTTAACGGACTAAGTTCAATTTTTGTACTTCCACCTCAAACAATAACGCCATATTGTATAATAGCCTGAAAAATGGCCAAATAAACATTACGTAGAACTCTAATGGGTAAGTAGCATCGAAGATTAACGAATTTATAAATTGTTTTACGAAGCCTCTTACAAAGATAATTAATGAATTAAATATAGCTTAACGAAGGGGAGAGAGAAAGCAGGGGAAGATGAGATGGTAAATGGGATAGGGAGAAGAATAGAGAGAAAGCGAGCCAGCATTCTCTCAGTAAATAGGAAGTAGAGAGGCGATTTAATTTCGTTCAAAGTTAAAAGATGCTGCTAAGGCCCTAATTAAATAGAAATAATATATTTGGCTGTCGCTGTTTCTGGTTTTTATAGCGTCAGCTTGTGCGAGCACAAGAAGAATGATTCTGTACCCGTTGTTTACACTGACTACCGAGATCGTTCGTAGATAGCTTCTGTTGCAGAATTTTTTGCCTTCTGCGCCTTTATAGCGAAAAAATTAATGTTGTAGTACCGTATTTTAAAACTTAAAAATAATCATTCCTATATACAGACTTTTTATTTACTCTTTTTAGTGGTTTTGAATTCAGTTTTAAATTAAATAAATTACGAAACAGGATTAAAATTGCCTTTGTTTTAAAATAGACTTTACTCTGAAATCTTCCCATGCTCATTGATTACACTACGCAATAATAGCATCCCGGTTTCAGGAAGAAAGTATCGAGTACACGCATTCATCTTCAGTGCCTTATAAATCTGGATTTACGTTTCTCTCTCTGCACGTCTTAAGAATAATGTATATAGTAAAACATATCCCTTGAGCAAAAATCAGATTTTCCTTCTTACGCTGTTTCTGCACGAAGTTTGAATTTCTGACACGAGATGGCAGTTTACCGCATTTTCTGACCAGTACAATATCTAACTTCTGTTTTGTACACTGGCGTTCAAAGATATCTGACCCTACTAATCGATAGTGATTGATAATTTGTTGGTGCGTGTGGCTTCTTTAATTATTACTTCTATGAATAATAATAATAATAATAATAATAATAATAATAATAATAATAATAATAATAATAACAACAATAATCTGTGGCGCCACAGTCCGTGAACGGCCCAGACCGACCTGCCGGCTGCTGGCCTCACGCCCACATGCCGAAGCAGAGGTGGACGATCATCCAACCAGAATGGAGGTATCGTGTGGTTAGCACAATGACCCCCCAACCGTTATAGCTGCCTTGTGCAACTGGATTTCGCTACCTATCGTAGCTCCCCAAGTGCATCACGATGCTGGGTGGGCACCGATCTCATACACTGGTCAAAATTTCATGAGAAAATTTTTATGAATAGATGGTGAAGATAAAAGTCAGTGTTGCCAATCGAACATAAATATACCCGTATTGTAGAATTAAATATTTTTTCCCTTTTCACTGATTGTTAAACAACAATGGGTTTAGCTGGAAAGCGCTGATATTGTCGATTATGAGAATAATTTTATGCTTAATCTACATCATTTTCCCCGACATTTTTTAACCGCTCCAATAATGGTGCCACCTATTGAGAACTAACGGAACTATTTGCAAGTTTGTAAATTTTTCATCTCTTTGGTTCTGATTTAACCCGTGGTTAGAAAGTTCGTATATACGATCATAAAATCGTAGTGCAAGATATCTTTGAACGTAAATGTACGATCTAAAGTTAAAAGATTCTATGCGTTTCTTTCTTAGAATTATCTTTGGACAGAATCAATTTGCGAAATAAGTGACGGAAAACTACGAGGCATACACAGAAAGACGTATAAAATGGCGTCGATGTGAAAGTATAGGATTGCGAGTGGAATATCTAAACCAATTACTAAAATAATCTTTTAACTTCCTCCTCTTTAGGGTTACCCAAGGAGTTTAAAAGGACAACTTCTTGGCGTTACGAGATATTTAAACCGAAAATTGAGGGCACCAAACCAATCGGACCCTTCCATAGTTTATTCCTTCTCCATAACATTCGTACTGAAAAAAAAAAACTTCCAATATTATACTAAATTACTTCTTTATTCTACTCTTAAAACCAGGGTTGCCAGATTCTATCAGGAATCCGGGACAGGTGGTGATAGTGCGTACCTTAACGTGACTAAACTTTTGAAGTAATTAAATTTGCAATACAACTGATTTTATGCTCGACCATGCCGAAATGTAGTAATTATAAACCTGGTAGTAGCCCTTTAATGCACCTCATTAAAGTACACCTATTCATTATAGTTAAGTTGTTAATCCAATGAGAATCATTATAACCATTATATAACCGCAAGTATCGATTATTATCGGATATGCAATCGAAAGACAATTAGCGAAATGTCACGGAGGCTGGAAATCCAGTACTGTCGCAGAAGGTTATGTTCTGTTACTATAATAATTAGCGTTAATAATTGTAAATAATATTCAAATAAATTCAATTTGTCATCTCGTTTTTCAATTCTAAATCAATTTCCAGGTTATATCAATATTAATGTTCATGTTATTCTCTAGATTATATCAAGGTCAATGACATTCGTGCCTCGGAAAAAATCAATACTTTCGAGTTTGCGCACATCTCACAATTTAGAAGGTGAGTTCCCCTCTTCACTTAGATAACCATAACATGAATACTTATGAATAATTTCAAGTTAGAAATATGGTCGAGCATAAAAAGTCGTATGAAACTTGCCTATAATGGTAATTAAGACGCTCGTTTCATAAACAAACATACTCGCGTCTTAATGGTAATTAAGACGCTCGTTTCATAAACAAACATGCTCGAGTCTTAATTACTACCATTATAGGCTCGTTGCATAATGTACTATTACGTATTTCAACTAAGGCCTAAAAACTTTTAATTTTGTTTTACATTTATGAAAGGTTATGAAATTTCGTTTGAATTATTGATAAAGTCTGGAAAAATAATGTCATATTACAGCCTGATCCATACAGAAAAAATACATTAGGTTATACTGTGTTTAAATCCTATCAATAATAAATTAACTTCCAAAGAGAGTAAAGAATAAAGATAGGCTAGGCCTATTGCCTAATACCTAATAAATACTTTAGTACTAACGTTTTTATTTCAATAGAGCCCAATAGGAGGCGACAGGCGGCGATGACGACATTGAACATAGGTTGGACAGGATCTTGAAAAAATGAATACTTACTTACTTACTGGCTTTCGAGGAACCCGGAGGTTCATTGCTGCCCTCACATAAGCCCGCCATTGGTCCCTATCCTGAGCATTCTCTATCATCATATCCCACCTCCCTCAAATCCATTTTAATATTATCTTCCCATCTACGTCTCGGCCTCCCCAAAGATCTTTTTCCCTCCGGCCTCCCAACTAACACTCTATATGCATTTCTGGATTCGCCCATACGTGCTACATGCCCTGCCCATCTCAAACGTCTGGATTTAATAATCCTAATTATGTCAGGTGAAGAATAAAATGCGTAACCTCATCCCACTTAGCCCCAAATATTTTTCTAAGAACCTTATTCTCAAACATCCTTAACCTATGTTCCTCTCTCAAAGTGAGAGTCCAAGTTTCACAACCATACAGAACAACCGATAATATAACTGTTTTATAAATTCTAACTTTCAGATTTTTTGACAGCAGACTGGATGATAAAAGTTTCTCAACCGAATAATAACAGGCATTTCCCATATTTATTCTGTGTTTAATTTCCTCCCGAGTATCATTTATATTTGTTACTGTTGCTCCCAGATATTTCAACTTCTCCACCTCTTCAAAAGATAAATTTCCAATTTTTATATTTCCATTTCGTACAATATTCTCGTCACGAGACATAATCATACACTTTGTCTTTTCAAAATTTTTACAAATAATTTTACAGAAACGAGTAAAGAATTGCATGTTTTTCATTTTTCTTTTTTACATTCCTATACAAATATAACTCAATCTTTGACACAGGACTCACCATTAAAATCCAGAACAATTCTGGAAAATACAGAACGTCTGGCAACCCTGCTTAAAACTGAACACTCATTAAACAAGCCAACTTCTTTGTCGTATCTCAATATCCTTTATTTCAGGCATGATTGATCCGAAGCTAAGAGAGTACGAAATCTCTTCCTCAGACGAATGTCTGCGGAGTGTGGGAGTTACACTGCAACTGAAATTACAAGAGCTAACGAACGTTCGCTGATATAGATTAACTTTTCATCCCCAGAGAAGAACTTTGATACAGCCATAACAGCAAAACCGCTAGAATTGTGTGCCCGCCCGAAGCGTTGGCGAGGCCAACCACTGGGGAGACGAGACGAGACGAGACAAGACAAGAAGATAGGAAATTGTATCTCACTGTGTTTTAGATGTTCAATTCGTGGACAAGACATCACAGATACATAATCTTGTTTTACTGACATAAACATAGTGTGATGTACAGTATATATCGAGTCACAACAGCGGAGATGCAATATACGATATGAGACACAGCTCGATATTCAGTTTTGTATCATGAAAGGAACTTGGACACCTTGGAAGAATTACATAAGCAGGCAATCTTGGAATTTATTCAAGATTACAGATTGAATTCAATACGACATAAGCTTATAGTGAGGATGGACAATAATAGAATACCCAACAACTTCTACAGGGACATCATTTTATTTTTACTTCAATTTTCATTGTACCTGCGCTTTTTAATATACTTCACTCCCACCCCCTCTACTAGTAAACTTCCAACCATTCTCCACACAGAACCAAGGCCGCGTATGCAGTCAAACAGTACTCAATTAGTGAGTATAGTACGTTCCAGAAATATGTTTGTGTTTTCCAGTGACGAAAGATCTTTTAAAATTGAATCACATTTTCGCTCAGGCACTGTCGTCCGTTTGCCTAAGTCGCATCCCGGTTTCGCCCACCCGCTTCTGCTAGCCCCTCTGTTAAGGCTAGTGGCTGGGCTGTCTTAGCTCTTTTCTGAAAACATTAGTTTCTGTTAGGAATTGGACGTCTACGTAATATATACAACTGTTTAAAACAACTTAAATAAAAGGGCCTCGTTAATTGTCACGTGATTTCCTCCCTTTCTACGACCCTACTACGTAACCACTTGGACGGACAGTAGATAGTATGTCTGAGTAAATTTATCTTTTCGGATCGGGCAGAAGTGAAGATTGAATTTACAGTACCGTACGTAAGGTACTCTTTTATAGAGTAGGTACAGAATTATTTCAACATGAGTTACTAGTAGGAAGGACAAAACTGGTAATTGGAATTAGGTACAATAGTCTATAATGGGATAATATGCACGAAAGAACTGAAGCCTGTATTGAAATGAACGGCCATAATTTTTTTTTCAAAATTTTTAAATATTCATATTATGACTATTTTTCAATTTAACTTCATTCTCTATATTGTACGCTAATGTGCTGTAGACAGTATAATATATACTGCGTAATGAATACGTCCACATGGGAAGCTCAATTCGTGAGTAAAAACACTTAGGCCTATGTTAATACAGTACTGCATTTTGATTAAACAAAAACTTAATAAAAATTATCAAACTCATAATCGCGATATTTCCTAGTTTATGTAAATGGATGAACTACTTTTCTTCCCTCCTATACCTAGTAAAGTGATTTGTTTGTATTTTACGCAGTATTATCGAACTCCAGTCGTGGAAGGGAGTAACAAACGGTATTTCCGGTTCTCAGTCTTTAATCCAAAGGTATAGCCAGGTTAATGTTAGAAATGTTAGTAAAAATGAAATGATGTCCCTGTACATACACTACCGGTCTTATTAATAAACCGTGGATAGTTTTTATACAAGACTTATGCAGATTTGGGGCAGAAAACGTTACTAATAAACCGTGAATAAGCTATGCATGTACTACAAACAGCTTGTAACTATACATGGGAATTGCTTTGCAGTAGTTATATACACATAATAGATGATACCCCTTCGTTGTATATAGGAAAAAAACGGCCGCCCTCTAACAGCTGTTCGTATCGATTGTCATATTTTTATGATGATGGCTGCCTAGTAACCACAGAATATCAAAACAAAGAGCACAGAATAATTAGAATTATATTGCTGTAGCTGTTCTCTTTGACCAAAATAAAACATGGTAATCGATCAGGCCCAGTTGTACTATCGATAGGCCTACTTAGCCCGGCACACTAGCGACCTACTGTGCTCCAACCACGAGAAAGTCTCGCCGGATGAGACGAAAGGGGTAATGCTGTGAATGAATGTTGATGGCATAAGGTCACACACGTGGGTACTCTTATCTCTATTGGCTAGCTCTCACAGCACAAACCATAACATTGATACAGACATATTGATACTACCCTAGTTACAAAATTAGATCACAGTTAATCTCCTGGTCTTTTAATCTCCTCATACAGGAAATAACATATGCAGGAGAGCGCATGGTTTTTAAACTGGCGTTATAACGGTAATATTATCTATCTACTTCGCTCCAATAAATGACGCAATAGTAAGCACATTCCTTTCACGGTTGATCTCCTGGTTGGAGAACAGTATAGGATGCAATAGAAAACCTCAGAACTGCATGCATTGTATTATTCAGCCGACATAATTAGGAACATTAAATCCAGACATTTGAGATGGGCTGGGCATATAGCACGTATGGGCGAATCCAGGAATGCTTATAAAGAGTTAGTTGGAAAACCAGAGGGAAAAAAACTTTGGGGAGGCCGAGACGTAGATGGGAAGATAATGTTAAAATGGATTTGAGTTAGTTCGGATATGATGGTATGGAGTGGATTAATCATGCTCAGAATAGGAACCGATGGCGGGCTTATGTGAGAGCGGAAATGAACCTGCGAGTTCCTTAAAAACTATTTGTAAGTAAATAATAAAACAATAAATGATCAAGTTATTGCAACAAAAATACACAGAAAAGCTGGATACTGAAGATGAATAAAGTGTCTGCCATCTGTCATCAAAGAAAATAGATTACATAACGAACAACAATGTACAACACACGAGTACTTGGATCGATAAAATTTGACTGCAAATATCGCACTTCATATACTCTGACTTCATCTGAATGAAGAAGAACGCCGATCATTTACGAGTATAAAAGCAGACACAATAGAAAACCAGTATTATGGCATAGATCATGAAACATCAATACGTACTGACAAAACTATTCCATCAAATAAACCGGACGTTATCCTACACAAGCAGCTATAAAATATAACTGCCTTTATCGTCGATATTACCTAGTCATCAGATCATAACATCAACAAAGCAACAGCTGGAAAGACCACGAAATGTATTTCTCTCTGAACTGAATGCAAAGGTTTACACAAGTCTGAATATATAGAGTTTTTACCGTAAGAGTAATACCACAGTCTACTATATACAGTCGCGAAGCTCAATATGTAGTAAAAATGCAAACATGGGTAGTTGCCCACCACTAGGATCGCTACTATCGCCTCATCATCGCAGATCTCTCTCTCCTAGTAGACGACAAAATATGTTACACTTTCGTTGTTGTGTTCTTTTGGAAAAATTAACACCTTCCTTCCATTATTGAAATATTAAATGCATAAAGTTAATTTATTATTTTAATGAAGTATATTAAATTCCACCATAAACTCGAAGATACCTGAAAGAAATAGGTTAATATTATTTTTGTTTGTGCAAAACGAACTGAAATTTACTGTAATCGCTTCACTCATTCAAGATTATAGCGATAATTAACTATGAAACCAACAAATATGAATTTTCATTTCCCTTTACAACAATGATAATGAAATTATGAATTAATGGAGTAACTTACGTGTACCGGTACTTGTAGTGTAGCTTACGTAGTTAACAAAGTGGGATGAAGTTAAGCAATAATAATCACACCAGAATTGGAAATAAAACGTGATCAATAAATTTTATTGTAACAGACTTTTTCTACGTCTCTAGTAAAGTAACAAATAAAAATAACAACAAAATTAACAGCTATAATTAAAAACATATCCTTTGAATAAAAAGTAGGTCTAAGCAATAATAATCCCACCAGAATTGAAAATAAAACGTGATCAATAAATTTCATTAAAACAAACTTAGTTTTTCTACGTCTCTAGTAAAATATTATTATTCCAATTATTGTATTTTAGCCATTAACATTTTCATTACAACCAATAACGAACATTTCACAAGCATCAATGTGAAATACGCAACGAGCTAGTACTCGATGGAAATACGACACAGTCCAAAGTCGACCGTGGACAGTCTATTGTTTCTAGTTGCTAACCGCTTGGAGCGCTTTATCACGAGATTTGAAAAAAATCACCTCAAGCTTCGCGACTGTATATAGTAGACTGTGGTGATATCTACTGGGCTTATTACGAAAAAAACTTTGCGAATGAGTTAAACTTTGGATCTTCTTCATTGTTCTACATATACTTTGAATATTTTTATAATCACTGATTAACTTTACAACTTCCTTACTGTGTTAACTTTTTAGGATCTTCATCTAAACTCTAAAGAAAAATATTCCAGAAACACAGAAATACATTACTCTGGAAATCTGTAGACTTATCAAATAGCCTTAAGTGAGGTACGAAATTATGAATATAGGATGAAGAAACTAAGAGAAATTAGATTATGATGATGATAATAATACTTACTGGCTTTTTAAGGAACCGCCCTCACATAAGCCCGCCATTGGTCCCTATCCTGAGCAAGATTAATCCAGTCTCTACCATCATATCCCACCTCCCTCAAATCCATTTTAATATTATCTTCCCATCTACGTCTCGGTCTCCCTAAAGGTCTTTTTCCCTCCGGCCTCCCAACTAACACTCTATATGCATTTCTGGATTCGCCCATACGTGCTACATGCCCTGCCCATCTCAAAGTCTGGATTTAATGTTCCTAATTATGTCAGGTGAAGAATACAATGCGTACAGCTCTGTGTTGTGTAACTTTCTCCATTCTCCTGTAACCTCATCCCTCTTAGCCCCAAATATTTTCCTTAAGAAACTTATTCTCAAACACTCTGAATCTCTGTTCCTCTCTCAAAGTGAGAGTCCAAGTTTCACAGCCATACAGAACAACCGGTAATATAACTGTTTTATAAATTCTAACCTTCAGATTTTTTGACAGCAGACTAGATAACAAAAGCTTCTCAACCAAATAATAACAGGCATTTCCCATATTTATTCTATGTTTTATTTCCTCCCGAGTGTCATTTATATTTGTTACTGTTGCTCCAAGATATCTGAATTTTTTCACCTCTTCGAAGGATAAATCTCCAATGTTTATAGTTCCATTTCGTACAATATTCTGGTCACAAGACATAATCATATACTTAGTCTTTTCGGGATTTACTTTCCAACCCTATCGCTTTACTTGCTTCAAGTAGAATTTCCGCGTTTTCCCTAATCGTTTATCGATTTTCTCCTAACATATTCACGTTATCCGCATAGACAAGAAGCTGATGTAACCCGTTCAATTCCGAACCCTCTGTGTTTTTCTGAACTTTCCTAATGGCATATTCTAGAGCGAAGTTAAAAAGTAAAGGTGATAGTGCATCTCCCTGCTTTAGCCCGCAGTGAATTGGAAAAGTATCAGATAGAAACTGATCTATACGGACTCTGCTGTAAGTTTCACTTAGGCACATTTTAATTAATGGAACTAGTTTCTTGGGAATACCAAATTCAATAAGAATATTATATAAAACTTCTCTCTTCACCTAGTCATACGCCTTTTTGAAATCTATGAATAACTGATGTACTGTAACGTTATACTCTCATGTTTTCTCCAATATCTGAAGAATACAAAAAATCTGATCAGTAGTGGATCTATTACGCCTAAAACCACACTGATGATCCCCAATAATTTCATCTACATCTGGAGTTAATCTTCTCGAAAGGATATTCGACAAAATTTTGTACGACGTCAACAAAAGTGATATTCCTCGAAAGTTACTACAGTTAGTCTTGTCTGTGATAATAATAATAATAATAATAATAATAATAATAATAATAATAATAATAATAATAATAATAATAATAATAATATTAAATTGTTGAAATATTCAGTAATAAGTGAAAAACATACCTTCAGACTTAGCTAAAGTTATAACTTAGAAAATCATGTGGTTCTGTGGCATTCATTAAACGAGAACCCTCAATTTTACGCACGAAAATGACAATTTCAAATCTGGACGTAGAACAAATCCCTTGTCGACAGTTTGGAGGGATGTGTGTGACATTGTCGTGTCTCTCGTGTTAGCAGCACATAATATTTCAGTTTTATTGTCAATGAAATCTATTAATTTTCTACGAAATTTCTGTTACTGGTATTCGAATTTTGTTGTAATATATATATATATAACTTTTTTCGTGGGATTCATATTTATTGAAAACAGAACATGTTTATTTTAATAGTGTTCTTAAAACATGTCGTTTGTAGGCCTTTACTTCCACACTGCTGTCAGACCTACTGATTTTACAGGAGATTCAATATTTTCTTTTTTATTTTAATTGTTGTTATATTGCTGAACTGCAAACATTTCAACTAATCTCTGTCTCTCTTTGACATTTTCCAACCGTAGACCGAACACAATTCACAATGGCTGAAATAGTAACTCGACCTGAAAAGTTCTCATTTCCTACGGAGTAATAGGTCTACATACAGGGTGATTCACGAGGATTTACCGTCACTTACGGAGCTTATTTCCGAAGACATTCTGAGCAAAAAATGTCATATAAACATTTGTCCTAATCTCAAAATTTTCAAAAATGCATTGATTTGAATTTGTTAGTAAAATACTTTTTTCTTTAGTTTTAAGGGTAAAAATATTACAAATAGAGAATGAACTATTCAGAAGTATCTTGGCCCTGGCAACATTTTCCTTCCCACTTTTCAGACTTAGGACTGTCTATGTATGCGTAGGCATGGTTAAAATGTGCCATGTGTATTCTTCTCATCAATAACTTAAAAAATTATATCTTCTCATCAGTAAGTTAAAATACAAGATTTTCATATCAGTAAATCATTAAATAATATATTCCTTCAATTAAAATAAACCATATGACTATTGCCAGACGTTGCAGTCTTTCAGATCGAGTCTATTTCAAAAACTTGAAAAGTGATTTTGTTCTCAGTTTTCAGCTAGAATTAATATCAGTCCAAAACAATACGTTTTTTAAAATTACAATTAAAACTTCACGGAATTTACGAAAGCTTAAACATTTTCAATCACATTTTCTCAAAATGTACGTATCACAATTCAGGTGGTGGGCCGCAATGTACGTACCACTTGCCAGGTGGTGGGCCGCAATTTACGAGTAAACGGGTTAGGGCCTGCCCGCAATTTACCGGAACCGTCGCGAACCACTAAATGCCCTGCCATGCATTACATTCTATTCGTCTCAATAATAATACAAAAATAAATTATGATTCATTTTACAAATTTAGACCCTTTTTTGATTATATAAATTATTTCCTCAAATGCACTGCAACCCAGGATATTGATGATCTCAAAGCAAAATTTCACACAGTTCTTTTTTAAATTACCCTGAGATGTAAGATCACACGTGGGAGGGACCAGTCTCTCAATGTGAATTGTGTTGTGTACACAATTAGTGGACGCATAGAGGTCTAATGTAGTCGAAACTCCCATCATAGATTACTGAAAAATAAACAGTAACCAGTCTCATGTTACAGCGTTTTTATTTCATGTCTTCCAACGGATCACCCTGTATAGTAGCCAATAACAATAATTATTACTTCATTTTATACAGTTAGCATTTTCTCGCAAGCTGTAAGTCTGAAGAAAAGGGCTGCCGAACATTGAAATCTTTCAAATCCAAGTTAGAAAATTATCTTATGACGAGTTGCCAAACTAACTTACTATTATGACAAGTGTTGTATTGCATGTTTCCACGTATTCACATTTTTTTATGTTCTAGTGATATTTAATTTATTTTATATTTTTTTTTCATATTTTCCGATAATGGTATATCTATAATGTGATAAGTTGAGCTATATTTGATAATCATAATTTTCCTTAACTGTGTATACTTAAAAATATTGTATTCATTGTATGCTTTGTACTGCACTATTTTATTACTACTATTAGTATTATTATTACTAATAGGCCTGTTATTATTTTATTATTATTATTATTACTATTATTATTATAATTGTTAAATCATTATTACTATTCTTATTTATTATTATTATTATTATTATTATTATTATTATTATTATTATTATTATTATCAATAATTGTCTTATTTTTTATACTTTGTATGCCTCATTTATTTTTGACCTCGCTGTTCATATTTTATTATGCTTTTTTCTTTCCTTATCTATGTTATATATTATGTCTGATTTCTTCTTACTTGTTGTTTACATTTTATTATTATTATCTTATTCAGTTTTGTAAGAATAATTGTAGTGTACTTTACTTAGAATTAAGAGGATAAGACACGGAAAGGAAGAAAATCTATACTAATAATAAATCTGCCGAAATGTAAATTTGTAGTGTTTTATAACGCAGTTTTACTCCTGGTTCAGTGTTAGAGAAGGCCGATATGACCTTAACTTTCTGAAAGGTTAAATAAATTATTATTATTATTATTATTATTATTATTATTATTATTATTATTATTATTATTATTATTATTATTATTATACTAGGCTGCCATAGTTTTCTTTTGACCATAATAAAAATATATTATCTAAGAGTAAAAATTCTCTAAGGCTAAGTGAACGCATTGCATCGTAATATGTAAAAGGAACAAAATCCATCCAACAGCATGCGAAAGGGCTGTACCATGTTAACTGACTGACGAAACAGTTTATCAAGAACCGCTAATTTGATGTCCGTGAACTACAGAACTTATAGTATTTTCGTTAATCTTGATATATTTTTTTCCAGCACCATACTTAACACGCAAGCTTAAATAAAAAGTTAGAAAGCTACTTTGTGAGTGATTTATGCCTGTTAGAAATACAAAAACTGCCAGGACTATGATCATCGTATAGTTTGTTCGCAGCGTCGACGTCTATTGTTTCTATAATTCCGGGATTATACAGAAGATAACACAGGGGGCTTTGGTAGTGCATTACTGCATCACATCAATATTCATTTGGAATTGTTTTATTACAGCGAGCAATATTATGTTTTCCTGCTATCAGTCATCTATGTACGTTGACAGGCGAGATTATCAAGGGTGCCGTGGGAAAAGAGGAGCTTGTATCGTGAATGACACTTCCTACTGAGAATTAAGGCGTAGGATAAGACACGGAAAGGAAAGAAAATTAAAAAATAATTAACTAATTTTTTCTGTATAACAAGAATTACTATATAGTTTTAATATTATCCAATTTACTCATTTCTTTTATTAAGAACCGACACTGAATGAATAACTTTCAAGCGGCGTAATAGTGTATTAGGGATACAAGGATGGGAAATGCTTTTTACAAAATCGAGGAAGAGTTTGAAAAACTCGCTCTGCTCGTTTTTCAATTTCAGAGATTTTGCAAAGCACTTTACAGAGGTGTATTGTACAGTATTTTTTGCACGATAGTAGGGGAAAGTAGCATAAATCGTACCGGCACCGAAATCTTACCACTATTAATATTGAGGAAAGTATTGCATTTAGGAATCATCTAGGGAATTTTTCATGAAATACAAATAGAAACTGATACTCGTTCAGTTTCCCGCCTTTCACCCACGACAACAATGCCTTAAATCGTGCTTAACCTTTAAATTGGCAAAAATTCATTTCTCACACTAGTTTATTAAACCTTGTCGGACCGTAAAGAAAACAACTATCGCAATGTCCATATTTTATATGTTGCACAATATTACAGTATTGTTAAATTTTAATTTTCCTACCAATTTTTTTCTATTGTTCTATTAAAACTAGTGGCTTGTGCAGCAAATGCTGCTGCAAACTAAGTTCGTTAGACGTTCAAATAAAAATTTTTCAGATTTATTTTCAATGAAGACTATATTTTTAATGAAGACTACTTGTCTTTTTGATAGTTATTTGCTTCCATAATAATGAAACATACTCCCTCTGAATGGATTTTTTTAGGCCAAATACTTTTTCTTGAAGCTATCCAACTTCAGTTTTTGAGTTTCAACGCGAAAACGCAAGTATCAATGTCAGGACGATAGCAGTAGCTATTTCAGGTCATTGTGGATTGTAGGCAAAAATTAAAAAAATGTCAGGTTTGCTAAGCTTTCGAACAATAGCATTTTCGTATAGCTGCTGCATGTAGAACTTGAAATGTAGAGCGTAAAATCATTTTATCCTACTAAGAGATCTTGCTGAAATGATCTGGAGACTACAAAATTTTCTAGGCCTCTTATTTTATCAGTAAGTAATACCTTTTGATCTTTCCTTAGGAACTGTAATTTTTGCGCTCTCTCGAGCCAATACTGAAGACAATGACACATATCAATATCTACACTACACCGTCATTAAATATATGAAAAAGACCCAACCCCACTGGGTTAATAAGTATAAAAATATTTTATTTTTAATAGCAATATTATTATCTTACTTAAGTTTTATGGTTATATATAGCAGCCACTCAGTAAATTATAGAAATGAAGATCTAAATTAAGATATTCTCTACATTTACTTACATAACCTCAAAACGTTTCACTTTCATATCATCAATATAGCATCAATATTATGTACAATTAATGAAAAATAGATGCATCACGATATTATTTCTAATGCTAATAATGTCATCAAACCACCTCAAGTTTCGTAGATTTGAATATCCAATACACAGCTGTATTTACTCAGAAAATTATACACTGCAGAATCAGTTTTAATGACAAATTGAATTGAGCTCTAAATATGTCGGCGATCCTGCAGGTCATGGTCTTCGTGTAATAGCCTATTGTTTATTGTAGTGTGTGTTTTGTTTCTGAAATTCAATCAAGTCGGCCGTGATTCAATAAAATTAGCTCTCAAAACTGACAACAGATGGATTTTGGAAAATAGGAAAATTATGTAGAAAAATTGACATTTCACTGAAAACTACTACTTTTCCAAAAAACTTTGGATGCCAGGCATGAAAATGAGGAGTCATTTATTAAAATCCGTTCAGCCGTTTTCCCGTAATTTCCATTATCAGTTCAAATTATATATATATATAGATTTTATCATCTAGCCTATTAACCTGTTGTATCCTAATTTAAGGGATAATAGTAATAGTAATTTCTGATTTCTCATGTAAGATTTTGTTACTATTTCGTAAGCTTTTATTGGAACATTGAGTTGGTTTAATGAATATCTTTTATTACACCTAACATTTAAGATTGTTTTCATTATTTAAATGGTAAAAATAATCACTGTAACAGCTTTGTTTAGATTATAATCTGAATAGTTTCCTTGGAGTGCTGGTTTCCTAAATCGTACCTTTCAAAAGTTGCTCATATCGTATCAGTACGATTTTGGCAACGTGAACAATTAACGTTAGGTGCATAATATTTTTAAATTTCAGAATAAATAATGCAGACCTTCCAAATCTCACGCACTGTGCGTGAGACACACCGATTTGAGGCTGATCTCACACTCACAAGCACGCGAACTGAAATCTTACGCATTTATGGATTACGAAATTATAAAAAACAAGACAGTATCCCTGAAGATGTATAGGAAAGTGCTAATGAGGTGCAAGTAAGTTGGTATTTTTACCAAATGGATGTAATTTGGACATATTTATCTCAGATGAATCTATCAAATGGAAAAGTAAGGTAGATAGATAGATAAGTGCATTTATTGATGAATAATAAATTATACAAACTCATGTACACAAGATCCTTCGCACGAGCTCATACGGCCATTCGTGCTGTAACTATGCACAGTTCGAATCTTCAAAACGAAAATAATGCCTACTAATAATAAAATAGTGAAACAACAGTTATTATTATTACTACCGTTATCATTGATTACCACTATTATAACTAATCTAACTTTATACCAAATTTCACAAAAATAATACAAATAAAATAAAAGGGAGATATGAAAAACAGACACGCACAGGAGAAGTAAGGTACAAGAGGCTATCTGAGGTTGCAAAATTGGTTTAGATATAATTCCACATTCTAATGCTGGCAAAGAACGTGATTTTTCTACGACGAGGAAAAATAAAACTTGGATTGTACGTTATCATCTGTATCGACCATGAAAATGGCCATCCCTGAGCCATGCCACATATAGGAACCACCAAAAGAAGTGGTGGCTAATCCTAAGAAAGCAACGCATCTATATAATACAACACATTGCAATAAAGAGTGAGATTTGTATCGTTTACAATTAAGTGTAACATTTGAAATATATTAACTTATTTTGTGCGAGATCGTGCGTATTTGCTTGTTTTCCGCACAGAACCAATACGCGGTAAGTGTGAAATACCACATTCAGTATTCCCAACGTAACACACATAACAATTTCCCTCTTCTTAACCGCTTAAGCGCGACATTCATTTTACTGCTTTAGGCTTTTAACATATTATTTTTAGAGACGTTTAACATAATAATAATTATAAATTGGAAACTTACCACTGCAATTTCACCTAAATTGCAATGTTAATTATTGTTTTTAAATATTTGCAAAAATTAAGTAAAGTCTACAACTCCACGAAACTTATTGCATTCCTGATACAAGTAACATTAAGGAAGCCGTGAAAAAAATCAACAAGATTCCAGATGCCGATGTTATTACTGCATGTGTTATATAAATAATATTGTTAAAATATTAAAATGAAAAATAAATCATTACATAACCTTACCGTTTGTTTTAAGTTCGCATTTATAGACTGGGGAAAAAAGACAGACGTATATCACGGCCTGCTGGAGTATAGTAAACACAGAAAACATTTTATAGCAACAATGTTGAAGAAAGATATTTTGGTGTTCCGAAGTTGCCGTCATTAAACAGAAACCAACATGGAGATTTCATTGAAAATAATTAGAAATTCGTCTTTCAGGTATGTAATAAACGATCTTCGCACAAAATAATGTACGATACACGAGCGGTATGTTTGTTTTTATGTTCTCGGAAATTAAAAAAGCTCAACTACGTTTCGCTTTTTCAATTTTTTCCTTGACCATGAAAACGTCAACATACCGCTCTTGTAACGTATATTACTATTGTGTTCTGTAGTTTCCACAAAAATGATGAATATTACTTAAAATAATTTGCATTATAAAAAAAAATTGTAGTTTGCTAATGATTAATTACGGAATAAATGGGTATATAAAATGAATTTGTTGACTCACTCATTTTTCTTGAATTTCACTCTTTCTGACCAGTGATCTCACTCAGTTACCATCCCTTGGCAGCTCTAGATAATGGGCAAACGGGAATACGGAAAATGACAACCAAGTGCTTTATATAATAAGTTTCATACAGATTCCTACATTCAAATAATATGTGAATTTAAATTATTATTATTACTTCGGAATATGTATGATAAGAACTTTCTTGTGTTAAATTTTAAAGTACCTTGTTAACATGTTTCGACCTATTTTCGGTCATCTTCGGAACTGATCGTTGTTGGTCTTGGCGCCTCTTGTTTCCTGTGTGGGTGCGTTCGTAGTGTAGAGTCAAAGAGTGTATGTGTTTTGAAATTGAGTTGTATGTTGAGAATATCGTTTGAGTGTGTTTTTGTGTGTCTGTATATTTCATATTGTTCTAGTGTGTTGAGTTTCTGGCTTTTTGGTTGGATGTGCAATATTTCCATGTCTGTATTTGTGTCTCTGTAGTTGTGGTTAGTATTTATGATATGTTCTGCATATGTGGAAGTGTTTTGTAGTTTTGTTATGGCAGTGATGTGTTCTTTGTAACGTGTTTGAAATGATCTGCCTGTCTGTCCTATGTAGAAGTTGTTGCAGGTGTTACATTTGAGTTTGTATACAGCCATAACAAAATTACAAAACACCTCCACATATGCAGAACACATCACAAATGCCAACTACACCTACAGAGACATCAACACAGACATGGAAATACTGCAAATCCAACAAAAAAGCCAGAAACTCAACACACTAGAATAATATGAAATATACAGACACACGAAAACACACCCCAACGATATTCTCAACACACAACTCAATTTCAAAACACATACACTCTTTGACTTTACACTACGAACGCATCCACACAGGAAACAAGAGACGCCAAGACCAACAACGACCAGTTCCGAAGATGACCGAAAATAGGTCGAAACATGTTAACAAGGTACGTTAAAATTTAACACAAGAAAGTTCTTATCATATATTCCGAAGTGATACAGCGTTAAAAGTTGTGTAATCAAGAATGTTAAATATTATATTTTATCTAACGACGCTCGCAACTGCAGAGGTTATATCAGCGTCGCCGGATTAATTTTGTTCCGCAGGAGTTCTTTATGCCAGTAAATCTACTGACATGGTCTTCGAATTGTAAATTATTTAAATGCCATCGACCTGGCCCGGGATCGAACCCGCAACCTTGGGCATAGAAGGCCAGCGCTATACCAACTCGCCAACCAGGTCGACTGTAATCAATATTATGCCGACCTGGTTGGCGAGTTGGTATAGCGCTGGCCTTCTATGCCCAAGTTTGCGGGTTCGATCCCGGGCCAGGTCGATGGCATTTAAGTGTGCTTAAATGCGACAGACTCATGTCAGTAGATTTACTGGCATGTAAAAAGAACTCCTGCGGGACAAAATTCCGGCACATCCGGCGACGCTGATATAACCTCTGCAGTTGCGAGCGTCGTTAAATAAAACATAACATTTTTCAAGGTGTATTATTATTATTATTATTATTATTATTATTATTATTATTATTATTATTATTACTGCAGTCCTAGGTACTTAAAACTTCCGGTACCTAAAATCATTACGAAAATAATGTTTTGAATTGCGTCATCTCAGCGTGGATACGAACTCTCGGAAACTCGGAGCTATGTTCAGAAACTCAGCGTCTGGAAGGACTGAAGTTTTAACGACGGTCGAGCAAGGCCCCAGGCCACGGGGATCCGTCGCATCTCATAAAGAAGCCTTCAGGGCTCTTATAATATGACAATGATATGGCCGCGATTCATCCCCTCTCACGGCTGCGTGAAAATTAATGGAAATCTCGAGTAATATGAATACATCGCTGGTAATGCTGATTTCAGAAAGTTTCTGGACTGTTAAGTATCATAATGCTGCAAAACTGTTTAGTATACGATGTATATTTCAAACTATAGTACATAGAGAATTAACATTGCCGTAATAAATCCATGTATAAAAGATTGATAGCCGGTTTTTCCAAGTATTGTTAGAAAATTTAACGACTGTTAAACCCTAAACAGTTTGTTAATTAATAAAATTGTATGTTTTCAACACCAGTTTGATTTAACAGATTGTTAACAGTTTGTTAATTTTAAATGTAGGATTTCGGGCTGTTAACTCGTTTAACAGTTAGTTAAATATGGCCGATGTCTCCACAGTTGTTCGAACAGAAGTTGAGAAATTAATATTTTGTGTCTCTCTGTAGGGAAGGTTTAGCATATGGCTGGTAATATAACATTTAAAAAATACTTTGGACTGTTTAAATACATCAGTGTTATTTTATTTCTTTCGTATTTCGTATCCATAATAGTAATGAAAAAATATAACCTTACTTTGTAATTATTATTCAGCACGTCACCTACAACTTTCATTTGTCAACTGTTTGTTTATGGAGCGTGGCCTACTATAACAGGTTGTCATTTTATGCACGTTTCATGACTCACTCTATAATATAGAATTTAAAGATTAATTTTAACCAATCAAAAATTGTCTTACATGTGTAGAATCATTACCAACTGCTGTTGGTTAAAATAGTGCTAACAGACGTTATAGTTAAGTGTTGGTTATCTTAAACAAAATTATGTTGAACAAATGGAAAATACATTAACAGAATGTTAAAAATAAACAGACTGTTAATTTAACATTCGTTAAGCAAAATTAAACATTACTTGGACAAACTGACCATGAAAGTGGAATTTCATGTAGCTGGCCATGTGTAATAAATTAGTAGGCCTTGTAGAAAAGAAGACTATCTACTGATTATTGCCAACTTGTCAATCATGATCCTTTGGCAACATATCAGTTTTAGGTTAGGTGATTCAAAACAATTATATCATGGCGTTGCTATAATAATTCCAATTGTGTATTGTTATGGAATTCGCGGTGTGCTATTAGAATGAGCATGTACTCGTCTAGTAATAGCAAATAGGTTTTTTACCTTTCTCAAAGAATTGTTTCCATACAGTTGAGTAAATATTATCTTTTCTGCTGTATTATAGTAATCAACTGTTTAAAGATTAATGCCATCGAACCAGCGAATAGGGATTATAAAGAATGGACACTTCGCGTCGGTACCTTTGATGTAGCCGGACTGATTTCAATGACCTTCAAGCCAGCTAGAGCGTCAGATTCTGCTTTCTCCCTAGAGTTGGCGCTGACATCACACCAGCTAGCAGTCGACACAGCGGAAATATAACATATATAATTAATACATCTAGGTTCATTATGTACTCAAATAAAATAAATTGGATTCATAAAATAATAAATCCGACATTAACTGTAATGTCTAGACTCTAGAGTTTCTTTATAATGAGAGTTGAGACGTTAACCCCAACAACAATTAAAATATGTAATGATTTGATAGCACTTAAAATGGAAAAACAAAACTCTTATGAGAAGTAAAACCATATACCTATATTATATATAAATATTAAACGAATTTGATACTTAATTTTATAATGTATTATATTATTTTATAATGTAATTTATTATATCTGAAATATAAAAAATTATTATTACAACTAGTTCGTCACTGAGAAATAAGGAAAAGCTGTTAACTTGAATTTATTTGAAGCAAAGCGTTACTGGATTATGCAATAAGGTAGGCGATGTTTGAATCCTGTGTCTCAACTCTATTCTCAATTATTATCTTAGCCTATGCTCGATTACACTAACCTCTAGCGCTTGAAAGTAGAACTAAACGCTGGCGCACAGAGAAACAAAACACAGGAAAATTCGCTCAGTGTCCATTCTTTATAATCCCTATTCGCTGATCGAACAGAATTATAGTTCCAATAATCAGTAGATAGTCTTCTTTTCTACAAAGCCTAGGCCTACTAATTTATTACACACGGCCAGCCTCATGAAATTCCACTTTCAATTTTTTATACAAGGATTTCTTATGGCAATGTTAATTCCCTATGTACTAGTTTGAAATACACATGGTGCAGCTACACGTGTAAAACCATATTTTAATGTTATACCGGTATTTACAGATCTTATTTTTGGGGAGCCTGTAGTAAAACTTTTCACGTAAAAATGATTTCATTATTAACAATTAGAGTGTATAGCAATAGAGAATAGTAATAGGTTATATATAAAGTCTGATTTGTTTGTAAAATGACATCAAAAACTTTTTTCTTGCATTTTGAACTATGTCCTGATTGTACCTACTGTATTCAGTGTAAAATTACCATGGCAACTATACATTTTAAGCAAAGCTTGCATTGCATCAAAAAACAAGGAAGGTCTACAATAAAAATGTAAGGAAAAGTTTTTGATGTCATTGTAGCTAGTCGGTGATGTATGCAATAGAGGGGAAAAGGAACTGGCCAAGCTGAGATTTGGCAAGTCTCATAGACGAAGAATAACTCCTCAAATTGTAAAGTAACTGTATAGCTGTTCGGAACACAGCCCATGTTTATACGCACATTTTTACTCTAAATGACCTCAGCAATAAGCTTTGTGGATGCCATTAGAACTTCATGAATGATTCTGTGTATGTACGCAGTGGATGTATTATTCAATGTATGTATGTGTGCGGTCAATCTGCATCAGTATAACCTAATTTTGCTTTTACTACTGATATGCTAAATGACGTTTTATTTAGGGTTGGTATGTCTGGAAACATGTTAAAATACTGAAACTCCGATGTTGATAAAACACACATCACACCAATCTGACGAGTGTGAGAACAGCAATGTCAACTAGTGAAATTGACAAATCACATTCCGACAAATATTGAACTTCTGTCACTCCAGTACTTCCCTCGGGAGCAATTTATTGTTATCAAAATTTATGAGTTGAATTCTACCCAAATTAAATTTTTATTAGTGGAGTAAGCATAAACACGTTTAATATAAATAGAAACATATTATTCGCTACAAACATTTCAATTCCTTGTAAGTTCATTGTTCAAGAATCTATGCTATTAATAAAACTGTAACTAAAATTTTTCTGGTAATTTTCGCTTTTGCAAAAATAATTCGTATTAAAATGTATTATTGATTATCCTGAGACCAAAAATCGCATTTATGAAATTTTTGTTTGTATTATGTCTGTCTGTCTGTCTGTCTGTCTATGTTTGTTACCTTTTCACGCGACCTGGATTGTTGTTATTGTTGATTAGAGCTGTAGAGAATAAAGCTACAAAAACGTATTGAGCATTTCATGTAATACAGCTCCACCAAGTTAAGTCTGCGAGCCGAGAGGGGAAGTTGGAGGCAGTTCTGTAGTGAAAGGAGGCGGTAACGAGAGGAGACCAGTACAGTCTCATATGACAGCAAAGTTTTCCTACTGTGCTTCAGTTCATAGAGCGGTAACAATTTAAGACGCTTTGAAATAGACTGTACTTCTACTTCTGCTTGACAGTGATGTTTGGCGTTCTGATTGGCAAGCGTGGGCGTAGGAGAGAAAGTTGCATGAGGGGGGAGACAGCGTAACTGTTGCCTTTATCTGAAGACAAGGACAACAAATGCGTGCGCTCCGTAGTGTATTTTAAACGATGTGCACACGTTGAAATCTGAGCGTCACGTGACCTATGTGGCAACTGTGTTTTGCCTCTACATTCCATCCCGATATCCCCACTCGCAGACTTGACTTGGACAAGCTGTAGTTGTGTTTATGTATTAAATTACTTTAAAATGATGTATACCCTTCAAGAGAGATCATAAATTATCCTTATTGATTGAATTTATAAAATTACACAAACTAAGGTGTTTTCATCCTGCAATCAACTGATAATAACAAAAATACAGGTTGCCAGGCGACGACAGAAAACAAAACATGCGAAAACAAATGAATGGGGTGTATAAACAATTGAATGCTCTTTCATATTTAAGTATAAAAGTATAGGGGTGTCATTTGAAATTTCAAAGTGGGGTGGCTGGGGGTGAAGGGAGAAATCTAAAATGCAATTAAATCTGGTTTCAGACTTCCTCCCCAATATCTAAATTGACGTGTTTTTTGTTTAAACTTAATTCAATTTAAATAATTAATTATTTAGAGTGGGAAGTTTTGAAATAAAAGCCCTGTGTATATAGGCCCTACATAAGTTTTACATTGGTATTGATACTCTTCCACTACACTTTCATCTCACTCACTGCACTAGCATTATGACACATTTCACTGACACTTCAGAACACATTTCACCGACACTTTAGAACACATCTCACTGACACTTTAGAACACATCTCACTGACACTTTAGAACACATCTCACTGACACTTTAGAACACATCTCACTGACACTTTAGAATACATGTCACCGACACTTTAGAACACATCTCACTGACACTTTAGAACACAACTCACTGACACTTTAGAACACATCTCACTGACACTTTAGAACCCATCTCACTGACACTTTAGAACACATCTCACTGACACTTTAGAACACATTTCATTGACACTTTAGAACACATTTTACCGACACTTTAGAACACATCTCACTGACACTTTAGAACACATCTCACTGACACTATAGAACACATTTCATTGACACTTTAGAACACATTTTACCGACACTTTAGAACACATCTCACTGACACTTTAGAACACACCTCACTGACACTTTAGAACATATTTCATTGACACTTTAGAACACATTTCATGATACTTTAGAACACATTTCAATGACACTTTAGAACACATCTCACTGACACTTTAGAACACATCTCACTGACACTTTAGAACACACCTCACTGACACTTAGAACACATTTCATTGACACTTTAGAACACATTTCACCGACACTTTAGAACACATTTCACTGACACTTTAGAACACATTTCACTGACACTTTGGAACACATCTCACTGACACTTTAGAACACATCTCACTGACACTTTAGAACACATTTCACTGACACTTTAGAACACATCTCACTGACACTTTGGAACACATCTCACTGACACTTTAGAACACAACTCACTGACACTTTAGAACACATCTCACTGACACTTTAGAATACATGTCACCGACACTTTAGAACACATCTCACTGACACTTTAGAACACATCTTACTGACACTTTGGAACACATGTCACTGACACTTTAGAACACATCTCACTGACACTTTAGAACACATCTCACTGACACTTTAGAATACATTTTACTGACACTTTAGAACACATCTCAGTGACACTTTAGAACACATTTCACTGACACTTTAGAACACATTTCACTGACACTTTAGAACACATCTCACTGACACTTTAGAACACATTTCACTGACACTTTAGAACACACCTCACTGACACTTTAGAACACATTTCACTGACACTTTAGAACACATTTCACTGACTCTTTAGAACACATCTCACTGACACTTTAGAACATATTTCACTGACACTTTAGAAGCCATCTCACTGACACTTTAGAACACACCTCACTGACACTTTAGAACACACCTCACTGACACTTTAGAACACACCTCACTGACACTTTAGAACACATTTCATTGACACTTTAGAACACATTTCATTGACACTTTAAGTATCACTATTCACTGCCACTGTAAACCATAACTTCACCGATGCAACAGTTCAACACTGATAGCAATGAATAAGTAGAAAATGGAAAGACAAATGATTTATGAGATGACAGATTATATAGATATTAAACAGATTCGATATATAATTATAAAATAAAAGACACGTCTTTCACACAGCCTACAAAATGAAATATTTCACGTAAGCTTCTATTTATTAAAACATAAGACATATCAGACAGATGTTGCCCAATACGCGACAGTCAAGTTAATTTAACGACTACAAAAATTACAGCTGCTTGTTAATAAATTGCTGTGTATTACGCTTTCCTCTTGGAGCGAAATCCTTTATCTCTGTTTCAGTCATGCAGATATTTGTGAAGGGCGTTGCGCACAGTACAATATGCTGCCCACCAAGTCTGTACAATGGAAGTGCAGCGATCCTTTTTATAAAGCCCTCAATCTCGGGTCGTTCTAAAGATTAGCAAATAGGGATCAGGGAAAGTAATGGACGAGGGATTTTAGTAATGGAGGGACGCCCAGGGGTGGACAATACCTGATCGAGCTGTGGTAGGACAAGAGGGACACATATTTTCTTACTATGCGTTTTATATTTGATATGTTTGATATATTTGATATGTTTGATATATTTATTTCTACAACTCT